>SJYA01002630.1:973261-1115340 GCA_006410615.1 Neotragus moschatus
GCAGGGATTGCGGGCAGGAGGAGAAGGGGACGACAGAGGATGAGATGGCTGGATGGCATCACTGACTCGATAGACATGAGTATGAGTAAACTCCGGAGTTGGTCATGGACTGGAGGCCCGGCGTGCTGTGATTCATGGGGTCGCAATGAGTCAGACACAATTGAGCGACTGAACTGAACTGAACTGAACTTCTCTGTCTTATCTAGTCTACCCTAGGAATCAGCTGTTAAGAGATTTGCTGGCTTGTTTATCTTCTTTTCCCCTACCTCTTGATAAGACAATGAGATTTAATAAAAGATAACCCATACTGTCTGAATTTGTATAACAAGAACTTATTCTTCTTGTGATTAAAAAGGTAAAGCAGTTAGCCACGTGCAAGACCGTATATGAGCCTAAGCTGTAAGGACATTTTGAAGAAGCAAGGACAACCTAGAATGCAGTCTCCTTAACAATAACCTTTGAAAAAAAAGAGAAGCCCAAAGTCAGAGGATCTCTGACTGTCAGGATTGTATTTCCTGGGCAACAGCAAAGATCTGTAGGTAATGCAGCCCTAGGCAACTCAAGCATCTCTGAGTAATGCCTGGCTGGCAGCAAGGGTCTCTGGGTAATGCCCTGGTGGCAGCAAGGGTCTCTGGGTCATTTAGTCCTGGAAAATGTAAGGGTCTCTGGGTAACAGCAAGTGTCTATAGGTAATGCAGTCTGTCGCTGATACCGCAATGACACAAATGCCCTGACATGGCTTTGTTTAACACCCAGAATGTGTTTCTGGTGCATTTGGCTACACCCCCTCTTCCCTGTGGAAGGACTCTATTCGGATCAGCCCCTCGCCCGTGTGACACTTGTTCATTGTAAGGGTGGGTAATGAGAGACTTCTGGAGACTCACACCACATGGACTTCACTGCAGAGGCACACACGGCTATCATCCTATTCCAAAATGTCTGTGACTCGGCTCTGAAACAAGAGGCGCCTGTGTCTTGTGTTGCGTATAATTTTTGGTTATTAATTTGCTTTTAAAACTTCTGTAATTCTCATTCCACCATTCCTTATAAAATTTTTTATTTACTAATTGGCTGCGCTGGGCCTTGACTGTTGCATACGGGCTTTCTCTAGTTGCGGCGAGAAGGGGCTACTCTCTAGTTGTGTTTCGCTGGCTTCTCTTGCTGCAGAGCACGGTCTCTAGGGCATGAGGGCTCAGCAGTTGCGCTTGTGGGCTTAGTTGCCACACAGTATGCGGAATCTTCCAGGGACCAGGGCAGGCAGATTCTTAACTACTGGACCATCGGGCAAGTCCCCCACGCTCCTTAAGTTAATTGCATCTGCAAGATCTCGTTTGCCATGTAAAGTAACACAACCACAGGCTTCAGATATTAGGACGCAAACATCTTTGGGAGGTTTTTTCCCTACTACGATGTACTTTATAGATTTTCTTTTTTTGAACTCCTTGTAAAGTGTATTACACTGTGGTTCGCTTTTGTGTCTTGCTTCTTTCGCTCGCCATTAGGTTTGCAACATTCGTCCATGGTACTGTGTGCAGCATTCATTCATTTTTTGTCATTGCTATATTGTAGTCCCTCAAATTAAATTCATTTATTCATTCAAAATAGACATGTTTCTCTATTTATTTATTTATTCATTCACCACAATTTATTTATTCATCTTCACTGATGGCCATTTAGGTCATTCGGCTTTTGAATTTCACAAGCAATACCATCTGTACACATGTATGTTGATGGTCAGAATCCTTAGAGTCGTCCTGATTCCGCCTCTTCCGTCTCCTCCCCACTCTCAACACCTCCACCCTGCCTGTACTGCCTCCCCGTCTAATCCTTCCTATCATCACCAACTGAGGGCCTCCTGACACGTCTCTCTGCTCTGGCTCCCAGCACAGGGTCTGGGGAAAACCACCTGTCCACAAAATGTTTCTTTGATGAATCTGAAAACAGAAGTGTTGGGGGCAGATGAACCTTGAGACTCCCTCAGTTAGACATTCTGGGATAAAGAAAGCGGCTTCCCTTTCTCACCTGAGGCAACAGGAAGACCCTGGTGGCGACAGGACGGTGCAATTGGACCACTCATTGAGCTACCGAGATCTTCTTACACCTGATGGTCAGGAGCCTCCACAAGACCCTTCACGTATGGTTTGCAGACCTCCCCAGCAAACAAAGGCCTAAGGTGGACTCCAGCCTGGTAAGAGGTCGCACACTTTGACTATCACCCCAGAAGGGTGGGTTAGGAAGGAGAGTTAGCTTTACTGAGTCAAGGTCTATCGGCCTAAAAAAAAAAACAACAACTGTTGGTTTGGGTGAGCTCTATTTTATTACTTAATTAATTAATTTTACAGTACGTCCTTGTTGGTTATTTTAAATAAGCAGGGACCTCCCTAGTGGATCCATGGCTGAGAATCCGCCTTCCCATGAAGGGGTCATGGGTTCAGTCCTTGGTTGGGGAACTAAGAATCCATGGGGCAACTAAGCCCATGCACCACAACTGGAGAGAACCTCCCAAATGCTACAACTAGAGAAAGCCCACACGCCACAACAAAGACTCAAAATAATAATAATAATTAATAAGTGAAGCAACATGTATCTTTTGTGACTTTAAGTTCTAAATGAAATGAAGTGAAATCCCCCAAAATAATAATACTTCAGTTCAGTTCAGTCTCTCAGTAGTGTCCGACTCTTTGCGACCTCATGAATCGCAGCACACCAGGCCTCCCTGTCCATCACCAACTCCCGGAGTTCACTCAGACTAACGCATCGAGTCAGTGATGCCATCCAGCCATCTCATCCTCTGTCGTCCCCTTCTCCTCCTGCCCCCAATCCCTCCCAGCATCANAGGTTGAACACCTCTAATGATTTTCCAGTTATTGTGCTTTTCAGCTCTGAAGTTTCTGTTTGGTTCCTTTTTATAATTTCTGTTACATTATTGATATTCTCACTGTGTTTATCCATTGTTTTCCTTATTTCTTTCAGTTCTGTGTTCATTTAACATTGAGCTCATTTAACATTTTTAACCAGTGGTTCCAATGTCTGGGATTTCTCAAGGGTACTTTCTGTCAAATTCTCTTCTTCCTTGACACACTTTCCTATTTCTTTGTATGCTTTTTAATTCTTTGTTGAGAGTTAGGTATTCTGAATATTATAGTCTGTTGACTCTGGAGATAAGATTCTCCCACTCCTGTGAAATCACTGATCTTTGCTTATTGAGAGCCTGTCCATTTGTGCCTTTTCCCAGCTATTTTTACAAAGCATGTATTCCCTCTTGTGTAGTCACTAAAGTTTCTATTGTGTTGTCTCTGTGATTAGCTGGTAACCTAAGAAAGATTTCCTTAAATGTCTGGCTCCAGAAAGGGACAAACAAAAAGGTGTTCCTGTCCCTTTAAGTCACCTGTTGGATACAGTGGGGGAAAGCTGCTGGCACCCGAGGGCAGAAATTAGGGCAGATGTCTGCTCCGGCCCCACAGGGCTCCACTCTCCAAGCATGCTGACTGAACCTTATAACCCAGAGTTAGAAGACAGGGTCCCCACTGTCTGCTCTGCCACTTGCCAGCTGCTCCTAGGACATGGGCCACTGCCCCCACAGCTGCAGCAGGGCTGAGGAAAGGGGGCTGGTAGCTGTTCCGGGCACATCAACCCCTTACTAAATATCAGGGTCTCCCTTCATTAGGCTCTTTCCTGGTTGTCATTAGTGCCAGTCAGTTTCTAGAAATTCCAAAATAGTTTACTCTGATCATTTTTTCCCTAGTTTACTGGTTGTTTTAGGGGAGGGACCAAACCCTAGAGCTTCCTACTTCACTTTTGTATGGTGTTTCTTTCCATGGGGGTTGCAATTAATTTCTTAATTGATCCAGTCAAGGTTAATATCAACTTTAATTTCAGGAGTGCAACAAAAACTTTGCTCCTCTGTATAACTATTTTCTACCCCCTTCTGTGTGCTCTCTTGTCATACAAGTTACATCCTGATACATTGTATGCCTATCAGCATTTATAATCCTTGCTTTATCTTTAAACTCAAAGGAGAAAGATACAGAAATAACAATACTTTTATTCTGTTGTTGGCATTTACTTGTATGATTTAATTCTTCATGTGGACTCATGTTACTCTCTAGTGCCCTTTCCTTTCAGCCTAAAGTACTCCCTGTAGTATGGATATTACTTTTAGGGCTGGTCTGCCAGTGTCAGATTCTCTCAGTGTTGTTTTTTGGGTGTATCTTTGAGGGTGGGGAGGATGTGCTCATTTCTCCATCATGTTTGAGTAATAGTTTACAGGATTTATTGGTGGTGGTGGTTTAGTCCCTAAGTCTTGTCTGACTCTTGCAACCCATGGACAGTAGACCTCCAGGCTCCTTTGTCCATGGGATTCTCCATGCAAGAATACTTAAGTGGGTTGCCATTTCCTTCTCCAAGGGATCTTCCTGATCCAGATATCAAATCTCCGTTTCCTGCTTTGCAGGCAGATTCTTTACTGCTGAGCCATCAAGGATCACTTTACAGGGTATGTTGGGTGGGCCAAAAAGTTCATTTGGTTTTTTTCCATAAGATGTTATAATAGAATTCTTGATTAAGTCTTTTTCTTCCATCCCTGTGCCTTTCATCACCCCGCATTTTTGTCATCCTGTGTTTCTGAGGAGAAATCGGCTGCTAATCTTACTGAGGACTGCTTGTACATGACAGATTGCTGCTTTCTTGATTCTTTCAAGAGTCTCTCTTCCCCTTTGACTTCTGATGATTTGATTGTGATTTGTCTGGTGCGGATCTCTGTCTTTATCCTGCTTAGGTTTATTCAGCTACTTGGCTATGAAGTGTCTTTCATCAGACATCAGAAGTTTTCAACCAGTACTTCTTCAGAGTTTTCCACCTCTTTCTCCCCTCTTTCTCTGGAACTCCCACTATGTCTTATGTTATTATGCTTGATTGTGTCCTTTGGGTGTCTAAGACTGTTCGTTTTTCTTTCTGTCCCTCAGATTGGATAATCTCAATTACCTGTCTTCAACTTTGATTCTTTCTTTTGGCACCTCATATCAACTTCTAGGCCCCTCTGATGAGTTTTTTATTTTAGATAGTGTACTTTTCGATTTTAGAATTTCTACTTGGTTCTTTTTAATGACATCTCTCTTTATTGATATTCTGTACTTGGCAAGTCATCAGGCTTGTACATTCCTTTAGTTCTTTAGATATTATTTTTTCTTTTTTAGTTCTTTGAACATATTCCAGATAACTGATTTAAAGTCTTGTGCTAATGAATCCATGTCTGAACTTTTTCAGGAATGCTTTCTGTTGAATGGATTCCCCCGCCCCGCCCGTGTTTATGGGCCATACTTTCTTATTTCTTGTCTCATATTTTTTGTTGACAACTGGACATGTTAAATATTGAGTCAGCTCTGACAATCAGATTGCCACGGCTCCAGGGCAGAGTTTGTTTTTACTCTTAACTGCTTTTGTTTGTTTACTGAACTAGTTCTTTCAAGTCTGTATTCTGTCATGTGTAGCCACTAAAATCTCTGCTTGGTTAGCTTAGTGGTCAGCTAAGGATTGGACAGAGATTTCCTTCCATGCCTACAACTAGTAAGTTTCCCAGCTTTTGCTGAGGGACCCTATCTGTGCATTGGCTCACGTCTTCAATACTTAGCCAGACATTTTACAACTCTTTCTATTTTCTAGAGCCTTGGGGTCAGCCAAAGGTGACAGCCAAGAGGAAATGGTAACCAACTCCAGTATTCTTGCCTGGAGAATTCCATGGACAGGGGAGCCTGAGGGCTGCAGTCCATGGGGTCACAAAAAGTTGGGCACAACTGAGCACACTTGCAAGGGCCTTCTTGGGTCCATCCTGGGCGTGCACATAGCCCTACCACACGTGGACTTGCAGGTTCCCGGGAGTGTGTCAGAAGTTAGCAGAGTCCCTTGTGGAGGTCTCGTGCCCCAGTTTTCACATCCAGACTTTTGGCTATCTTGTCTGCCCCAAGAGTTATCACCACCTCAGGCAGCTGATGTTTTCAGTTGCTGCTGATTATTTTTAGTAAATGGCTCCCTGGGAAAAAGTTGTTTGCATTGGATGAATTCTGAGTCAGGTCAGATAGAGACAGGCCAAGTGAGTGGAATTTTCCAGGGAACTACCCGATAGGCCAAATAGACCATTTTCTGGGAATGGGGCTGTGGAGGAGCTTAGACACCATTTGTTCATCCAGGGGCTGCTGGGCTGTTGGTTCCCAAGGCTGCCGCGGGGCCAGGGAGAGGACGTCAGGGCCAGAGAAGTTAAAGTTGTGCAGGGCTTGCTGTTCTTAATGAGATACAGCTGTTTTTGTTGGATAATTACTCCTTGGATTACTCCAAACTGGTTAATTTCCAGAGTTCTGGAGAAATTGATGTTCACTTTTGGTCAGTGTTCTCATTCCTTTTATGGGGGAGTTTTCTCAGAGGTCCTTACCCCACATTCCTGCTGACATCAGTCCTTCCTAGTCATTTTTATCTCACTTAAAACCATTCCTCCCATGAGTAACTTGTCTGCCCTACGCTATTGAGAAAATTTATGCCAGAGCATAAACTAGATTTATCTTTGTATTAAATATCTTAACATTGCATGACAGATCAGCATTTTCACATGCCTTATTTAATCATAAATGCAATAATTTAATCATAAATAAAAGAACCACCAACTAGGTGGACAGAAGTATTAGCCCTAATAAGTAAGAACTTTTTTTTCAGGATCATTATTTTAAATTTTCATTATATTTTATATTGGATTATTTATTGTTAAACTCTAATAGTGCTGATAAACTGTAATGTCATGTTAAGTCAAATCTTATGGTTAGACCTTGGTCCACAAGACCATTAAGAGCCACTCTGGCTAAATGTTAAACCGTATTTAAGTTCAAATTGCTTCCATTGCCTTACTGTTCCTGCTTGATAAGATTATGTGAAATTTATCCTGTTTATATTTTAGGTTATCGCAAGCTGCTGACCAAGAGTGTGGCCGAGACGCCAGTACACAAGCAAGTCTCCGGAAGGCTGCTTCATAGACAGATCAAGGGCAGGTGAGCGACATCCTTGTCTAGCTTCTTCATGCTCCCACACAGCCCTCCTGATCTTATGGGCCATGCGTACCTTTTCATGACATTTGTGACCCAGTCTCAACCGTGTTGCCTATCACCAAAGAGCATTCTGAAAATTCTGTGAGGGCTGGAGAACCATACAGAATGCACTCTGGTGTCCAGCCTCTTTCATTTGGCACAAGTATTTTGAGATTTATCTGTGTTGTTGTATATATCAATAGTTCATTCCATTTTATTGCTGAGTAGTATTCTATTGAATGGATATTGCCTAATTTTAAGATCTGTTCATGTGTTGGCCTGGGGAAGGAGTGAGTCTCGCTGCCAGGCCTGGGATGATCCCAGCTAGGCCTGTCCAGGGGTGTGGTGAGGCCACAGGTTTCCATGGCAACTGGTTGGACTAGGGCAACTCTTGCTGAATGTTTCTGTCTTACTTGGCTGCCTCTTTCCTGGTTCTTTGTCTAAAGAGAACTAACTTTCCTCAGGGCAGTTTTGTCTGCACCTCTTGGTGTACTGGGGTTGTCAGCTTGTTGACCACCCGATCCAGGATCTATGAAGCAAAACAGAAACCTCCGAGCTCACTGGCCTGTGTCTCTTCAGGTCCTGAGGTCCTAAGTCTTCTCTCCACCTTTTAGAGCCTTCTGCTTGCTCTGTATGTAACACCCAGGGTTCTTAACTGTACATGAGAGGAAGAATGGCGACAAGTACATCTCCTCCTCCTCGTCAAGGCTACATCTGGACGTTATTTGTGTGTGGATTTTACACACTTGTGCTCATTTATCTACAGGGTAAATTGTAAGAAGTGAAATTTGTGGATCAGACGGTATACAAATTTAACTTTGTCAAACTGCTTTAAAAAAAAGAAATATTCTTACCCTTTCACTCTTGACAGTAACGTCTAAGAGTGCCTGCCTACAGTGATGTCATCAAGACAATTTGTGGTCTTTGTTACGTTGTGAAGCGAGCACCAGTAGGTATGTGATGTGCATTATTAATGAGTGATGCTGAATAGTCCTTGTACCCGCTGTTCTTCAAGGTCCTCTGATCCTGGTCCTGATGTTGACGTCGTTGAAGAGTCCCCAGAGAAAGGCGAAGATGGTATTACCTACTTTTGTTTGCTTTGGGGTTCTGGGCTTTTGTGTTTTCTCTACTTTCTATGAAAACTTTTCTGGACTTGTATTCTTGCTCAGCATATCCATTATGACCGCTCTGGGCCCACAGTGTATCAGTACATGTTAATTGGTGAATGATCTGTTACACAGAGTGTACTGAGAGTTTCTGGAGAAGAAGAAATATTTTTACATAATAGAAATGGGATTCAGAGGGAACGCTAAACTACTGCATTATATAAGATACTGTGGGGCTTCCCTGGTGGCTCAGTGGTAAAGATTGTTTACTGCAGGAGACATGGGTTCTATGCCTGATGGAGAAGATCCCACATGCTGCAGAGCAGCTAAGCCACATGCCACAACTATGAGCCTGTGCTCTAGAGCCCGGGAACCACAAGAGAAGCCTGTGCAGCGCAGCTAGAGAGTGGCCCCCGCGTGCTGCAACTGGAGAAAAGCTCATGAAACAACAAAGACCCAGCTGAGCCAAAAATTTAAAAACAAACAAACCTGTGGCTTATTTTTAAAGTATACGTGAAGGAGGGGTTTCCAAAAGCATGTTTTTTTTTAAATCAAGTAGTTTTATTCTAGAAAAATTAGAAAACATAGAGAAGCCAAAAAATCAATACTTGGTAATCCCACAAATCAGAAAAACGTTTAGCTTTAATGATATTCTTACAGGTGTTGTTTCTGTACATATATATGTAACATAAGTATGAAAACCGTGATTTAAAACTTTTTAATGAAAGTCACACTCTACAAACCTTTTTTATCACTCTACATAATGCTTCAAGGTGGCAGTTCATAATACTTATGCAGATTACAGTCTGGAGGGGTCGGGTTTTTTGTTTGTTTTTTTAGGGGGGATCTTTGCTGGGGCCACATATCATAGCCCTCTTAGCTTTGTCATACTTAAAAGGTCTCCAAACCAAGAGCTTATTGGAAACCAAGTTTCCATCTTGTACATGAAAGTGTTAGTCGCTCAGTCATGTCCGACTCTCTGCAACCCCACAGACTGTGGCCCACCAGGCTTCTCTGTCCATGGAATTCTTCAGGCAAGAATACTGGAGTGGGTAGCTATTCCTTTCTCCAGGAGGATCTTCCCGACCCAGGGATGGAACCCAGGTCTCCTGCATTGCAGGCGGATTCTTTACCGACTGAGGCACCAGGGAAGCCCCTCTTGTACATGGTGTCACATAGATCTTACCCATTTCACAGGGGAAACACCGAGCTTGCATTTCTTCTTGGTTACTAACTGTGATTCTGGTCTTACAGTGGTGAGTTTGAGACGAAGTCCTCGAATCAAGCAGTTGGCGTTCAGCAGGACAAACTCTGCTTCCTTCTACTCTGTGTCTCAGCCAAAGTCTCGAAGTATACAAAGGGTTCACTCATTCCAGCAAATGAAGTCAGGTAACACACTTTGCCTGCCTGTCTTCAGAGGTCCACACAAACTTGGTAGGAAAAGGATGAAGTTTCTCAGGAAAAGAATGAAATTTGATATTGGAGAAACAGGTCAGGTACAGTAAGTTGCCTATGCATGAACCTTGAGATTGTGAGCTTTCACAGATGCTAACATGCATTAGAATGTCCAGCCTTGTAAGTTCACGCGTCTGGTATACGCTGTTGTGTGCGTGCATCTTCTGCAAGTGGTCAAGCTTGTATGTACCTTACAGTGCTGTATAGGGTGTAATAGTGCAGTGTCTTTATTCCAAGCCCAGGATGTCTGGAAGCAAGCATAGAAACAGTGGTGATGTAGCTGGTAGTTGTTGCTTGCTGCCAGCTGTTCTACTGTACATGCAAGGTACTGAACTCCAAAGCTCAGTTCAGTTCAGTTCAGTCGCTCAGTCGTGTCCGACTCTNGGTCGTGAAGATCCTTTTTGTAAAGTTCTTCTGTGTATTCTTGCCACCTCTTCTTAATATCTTCTCCTTCCATTAGATCCATACCATTTCTGTCCTTTATCGAGCCCATCTTTGCATGAAATGTTCCCTTGGTATCTCTGATTTCCTTGAAGAGATCTCTAGTCTTTCCTATTCTATTGTTTTCCTCTTTCTTTGCATTGATAGCTGAAGAAGGCTTTCTTATCTCTTCTTGCTAGAATATTTTAATTTTTTGTGTGAAAAAATATAACAAACTGATTATAATATGATACCACATAGCCAGTTGTGTTAGCTGGATACCTCGGCTGATTTTGGACTTACGAACAAATTGGACTTAAGGAATGCGCTCTCAGAATGGAACTCGTTTGTATGTGGGGCACTTAGAGCATAAGTATTTGAGGTTCAGAGTGATGCCCAGATGAACAGGTGACCACGACCACCGTATCAGAATCTCCCCTTTGGCTTCCTCTGGCTGGCTGTCCACACTATCCTTGTAGGGGCTTCCATTCATTCAAGAGGAAATGGCCCGTAATTTCCTCTATGCATTCAGATACTATGGGAAGGTACTGTATGACCTTCATTTTTTTATCCATTGTGAACTTAGCTCATCAGATGTATCTTTTTATACTTGTCTTTTCAAATTAAATTATTTCAGTTACCCACACCTCCTAACATAGGGACTGGGTTTGATAATGCAGTCTCACAATGCAATAAAGCAGCACTTGTTACCACTGCTGTCATAATTAGGTGGGATTTCCCCCCATTTGCTCCCAAATTGTCATCTGTCTTATATAGACTGGCTTTTTTATGAGTATTGGGGTGGGGGGTGAGAGGGCAGGAATTGAGAAAGAATTAAATATTGTCACTGTTTTTTACTTGCAGACCAAAGAGAAAACTCTCCAGTCCAAAGTATTCGGTCTCCCAAGAGACTTCTATTCGGAGCAATGTCTGAGATGATCAGTCCCTCAGAGAAGGGCTCAGCATGGATTAAAAGGCCTTCAGGAAACACTCTGGGTTCTGCAATACCTACAGCCTATCAGGTATAAAATTACTATGATGTTTAAAGTAGTATAGTTTGGGGAACATGTAGACGTGGGCAAGGAAAGCCACTGAGGCCAGTAAGGAAGAGAAGAGAATAATAGAGATTCGAGGTGGTTGAGGCTGGCTTGATGAATGATGATTGGGTATATGGGGACTTAAGGTAGCAGCTGGACGGAGCAGATAGGTCTCCCCTACCTCTTGGGTTATCTCTGTTTACACTGGACACAGGTCTATATCTATCTGAAATGTGCAGTAGCATTCTCACCTGTTCCCGTTGATTGCCCACTCAGTCCGGTCACCTGTGTTAGAAACCTGGAAGTCAGCCTGGACTCGCTCTCCTCAGGCCTGGCGAAGCCATTGGTCCTGCCCGTTTTATTGGCAGCCTCTCTGATACCCATTCCCTCCTCTGCATCCCTTCAGTTCCTACCCCAGTTCACTTCTGCCTGCAACATTTCCGTAGCCTCTTCCCTCTCAAATCCGTCCCACGCCGAGGTTGGCGGGACCTCTGTGACCCCATCGGGTGCTCCTCTGACTACCTCACTGTGCTGGAAGCTCTATAGACTCTGCCCCAAAACCGCTTAGGGGGTTGAGGGGACACAGGAAGCTGTGGGGAAGGGTCCATAGGACCATGTTCCGTCTCCTCTCCGGACAGGCAGGGACCTCCGTGATCTGATCCCTGCTCACCCATCTCTGCTTCACACTCCACCTTCCCAGCCGCCTCAGGATGCACACAGCTGCTGTTTTTCACTTTCGTGCCTTTGCTCATACTGCTGTCTGTGCCTCAAGTTCCCTCTCCCGCACTGTCCACCTAGTCTTCACCTG
Source organism: Neotragus moschatus (assembly GCA_006410615.1). Taxonomy (NCBI): domain Eukaryota; kingdom Metazoa; phylum Chordata; class Mammalia; order Artiodactyla; family Bovidae; genus Neotragus; species Neotragus moschatus. The sequence goes on from SJYA01002630.1 coordinate 985,155, forward strand.
CCGACACCCCTTCTTTTAAGACCTGACTCACGGTCCGTTGCCTCCCCCAGCCCCAGCTGGGTTAGACAGCCAACCCTTCTGTGCTCCCATAGTGTCCTGTGCACGCCCCGTCATTACTCAGCCCGAGTGTATCATCGTCCGTCTGTGTGCTAAGTTGCTTCAGTCATGTCTCTTTGCAACTCTGTTGACTGCAGCCCACCAGGCTCCTCTGTCCATGAAATTCTCCAGGCAAGAATACTGGAGTGGGTTGCCGTTTCCTCCTCCAGAGAATCTTCCCCTCATCTGTCTATACACTACATGAAATGCCAACTGGACCNAGCCCCAGCTGGGTTAGACAGCCAACCCTTCTGTGCTCCCATAGTGTCCTGTGCACGCCCCGTCATTACTCAGCCCGAGTGTATCATCGTCCGTCTGTGTGCTAAGTTGCTTCAGTCATGTCTCTTTGCAACTCTGTTGACTGCAGCCCACCAGGCTCCTCTGTCCATGAAATTCTCCAGGCAAGAATACTGGAGTGGGTTGCCGTTTCCTCCTCCAGAGAATCTTCCCCTCATCTGTCTATACACTACATGAAATGCCAACTGGACCAGTTGAGATAATAAGATTAAACAGTAGTTGTCAGACCTCCTTACCTGTTGGAATTAACTGCAGTTTTTGCAGGAAGGGCAGTTTTTTTGTTGGGAAGGGTCCTCTCTGAGATGTTACTTTGGTTGCTGTGCACCCATAGGGTCCATGTTTCACCTCCTCCTCCCTGGCCTTCTGCACACATTTGGCCTGACACATACCAGGTACTTAAAAGCACATGTTGAAGGCAGGTGAATAGCAGACGACGTGACTCCTAAAGGTTACCTCAGGCAAAGATCAGAAATAGTTTTCTCCTTAGAGGAAAAGACAGCTGTGAGTAGTGAGTGGAGTGATATAGCGGCAAAGCATATTTTCGCTGTAGTGTGCAAATTATTAAGACAGTTTGTCTTAGAAATGAAGCTTGGATACAGTGCTTAGTGCTAGAAAAAGTTGACAAGTAAAATCTGGGTCATGTTTTGGAAGTGGAAACGTTGTCACTGTATGAAATCCAACTTATCATTCCTTTGGCTGATGATAAGAAACCTCCCACTGGGCTTTTTAATCTTCTTAGAGATCATTAAAACATTTCCGAGACTATGGGTTATGATGTTTAAAGCACTGAAATAAGCATCTTTCTTTACAGACGCCTGAGAAGAGTTACTGGAAGTCTCCAAGTTCTGGTAAAGCCACACCAAGAAAGGTCCCTCGGACACCACAGACTCCACTGCGCACCCCGGAAAGGCTGCAGAAATCCCCTGCAGAAACGACCCCTGCCAAACAGGTCATTTTTAAGGAATTCTCGAAAGACTTCTCTCCACATGGCTGGGATTCACCATCGCAACTAAAAGTCACCCCTCAGAAAGGACACTCCCTGGCAGAAGGTGCCTCTCCTCTTGAAAAGGTACCGAGAACTCCCCAGAGACAAGGTGGTCAGCCCCCCAGATTTTTGCAAAATTCTTCTTGGCCACGCTTGGCGGACTCCAGTCTGGAAAGCACCTCCTGTCCAGCAGCCCTGGTTTCATCAACTGCCCAGACCAGGAATGAGTGTCTGACCCCTAGCAGATCCTCTGCTCAAGCACCTCCCAGGACAGCAGCCTCAGGGCTCCAGAGACAAGCCACTTCTGAGGGCACATCTCCAAGTCAGAAAAACCAGCTCACCCGGGGCTCTGGAGCACCCCGGGCAGAGAAGCTGCCGCAGCCGTGGAATAACAAAGCTGTCAAAACCCCAGAGAGACCGGGGAACACAGCTCTGACTTTTCCAAAAAAAGCTGTTACCTCTCCTTCACGTGGTATTTCTAAGAAGAGTTCACTTGGGGAATTTCCCATAGCATCTCCTTCCTCTGGACAAGTGGGCTGGCAAGAGGTCCAGAAATCAACCAGTGTCACCACACCTCCCTCCTGTTCTGCTCCCTTGATGACCCCCAGTGCCTCACAGGTAGCTCCATCTGAACTCTGGCCCCCTTCCAAACATGGGAAACGGCATAAAAAGACCTCAGGAACAGAACGAGACTTCCTGGAGGGCCAGCCTGACAGCTTGGCTGCTCTGAAGGTTGCCATAACTGACAACCCAGCTGCCATCACAGATGCTGGAAAGAACCAGAAGGCAGCGACCCTCTCTTGTCCAGCTTCACCTGAACTTCCAGCTTACCCTGGAACTGGCTTTGGGGGTGACTGGCATACATCCTCTCCTTTGCTTATTGCAACAGACTCAGACTGTCTCACTCTCCTAGATGAAGCTGAACACCATGGCCATAACTTAAAAAGCAGCATTTCACCCCTGGACGAAGATGAGGGGTTAGGGACAGGTACGTGTGAGAAGTCGTCTCCGTGTGACCCTGGGATTCCTCCCACCTCTCCTTCCTCTGAGCCCCGCTCTCCCCTGATGCCTCCCTATGACCCGCACTGCACGGCAGACACAAAGCAGCGCTGGGCGGCCACGCAGCTAGAGGACCAGCAGGCGTCAACCTGGCCCTGCAGAGCCCCTGCCAGCCCACAGGCCTATGAGGTTGAGCTGGAGATGCAAGCCTCCGGCCTCCCCAAGCTCCGAATTAAAAAGATAGACTCCAGCTGTTTGCCAGAAGCCGAGCCCCCACCAAGGGAGGAGAGCTCCCTCCCGGGTCCCAGTGTGCCCAGGGCCAGCAAGTCCTCAGGCAAACCTGAAGCCACCTGCCTGTCAGCCCCCTGCCTTCGCCCCTCACACAGCACCCCTGGCAAGAGTGGGGGACAGACCTATATCTGCCAGTCATGCACCCCCACCCGCTGCCCCTGCGGTACCCCCTCTCCATTCCAGACAGAAGTTGGGGTTCCTTGGACCCCATCCCCCAAGCACAGTGGGAAGACAACTCCTGACACAATTAAAGACTGGCCCCGCAGAAAGAGGGCGGTGGACTGCAGCCTCGGCCCCTCTGCTGGGAGGAGCGAGGTCAGTGCCGACCTTCCTGGGGGAGTGTCACCACTGGAGCCAGAGGGCAAGGAGCAAGGCCTGGAACTTGGCATCGGCAGGCCCCTCATCCTGGGGGATTTTGAGCTAGAGGGCGTGTGTCAGCTGCCAGACCAGTCGCCTCCCAGGGACAGCGTGCCCAAGGCTGAGGAGGCTTTCTCCTGGGGACAGTTTGGGTCAGGATCTAGGAAGAGATGCCTCTCTGCTGAGGAGGAGGCTGAACAACAAGTGAAGCGGGCCTGTGACCAGCAGGGAGACTCAGAAGAATGGTCCCCAGGCACAAGCATTTGCCAGTTGCCCTCTGTGGCAGACGATAAGGCGTCCATCCCAGGTGAGTTTGCTGTGTCGGGCTGTGTGGGCGCGGCGGCACCGAGGGGACACGGGGGCAAGGCTCGGGCTTCCTCGTTGGGGCCATGGGCTTCGCTGACCGTGCCATCGCTCCAGGTGCCACCCCGCCTCCTGGCTGTGCCGTGCGGAGCTGCCTCTCTGCCAGTGGGCTGCAGGCACTGACCCACTCTCCACTGCTGTTCCAGGGGAAGACACCCTCCTCTCAGCATAAAGACGCCAGAGGTAATTTGTTGGAGGTCCTAGAGACATCACCAGGATCTAACTTCTGTCTTTTGGTTAGCTCAATCTCAAGTTAACTCCGGGGTTTTCAGGCAGTTGAATCTCGGAGGGGTCGTAAGGTTAGGGTGGTTTTATCCCCCAGCTTGTCATGGGTTCCCAGAGAAGTACCAATTTAGAACTTACGTGCTTTGGAACCACCACCACCAAAAAAAACCTCTCAAAATCCTACCAGATTACTTTAGCTTCTTGAAGACAGCGACAGAAGTGGGCGCACAACCACTTTCTGCTCATCTGGTCCCTGGGGTCAGAGGGGCGAGCAGCCCAAGTGGCTGTGTGTCGAGCCAGCCAGCCGTTTGTCCTCAGAGGGTACACCCCTAGGTTTCCGTCCATTTGGTCTGAAAAAGGACTGGCTATTATAATCACCTGTCAGACTCTAGGATTCCCCTCGACCCCACCTGGGAAGAATGGGATTGAACCTGTTAACTGCACTGTGTAGCTAGAATTGTTGAGGGGGGTGCAGGAGGCGGGGGTCTTCAATGGTTTTCCTCCCTCAAGACCATGATACAAATCATGCGAAATAGCAAATCCCCCAAAATCTGAGACAAAAAGAAGGTGCAGAAAACTGGAGCGCCACAGGTTTTCTGCATTTTCAGTTACTTGTTGCCATTTGCTCAGTGCTTACATTAAGAGTAGAGGGCCTGATCAACAGTGTAGGTAATGAATGCTTCCACGGGACGAGAGCACCTACAAGCAATGCTGGTTTTCTTAAGTCCATCTTCATGCGTAACCCTCTGCAGGTCGAGCCCACTTTCCTCTGTTGTGTCCTGCATGCTAAGTCTTTCCACCTTTTTCTAGATGAGGATGTGGATGTATTTTCCCCCACGGCAGAAGACTCTCCTTTCAGCCGAGCATTCTCCAGGAGACGCCCTATCGGCAGAACTTACTCACGGAAGAAGCTGCTCAGCTAGTTGGAGGAGACGCCCTATCGGCAGAACTTACTCACGGAAGCAGGTGCTCAGCTAATGGAACCGTCTGGGGGACATATAACTACAAACACTACCGACTTTGCCCGGAGCCACTGCACTTTCTCACAAAAGTGCTCTGAGAGCAGTTTTCTCTGGACACACACGGCATTCCAGACGTGTAGAATAACGCATTCTCAGTCATGTACCCAGAAACCCGGTCCATCTGAGCCAGGGCCCTGAGGTCCACTCCTCATATGTAACCCTCAGCTTGCTGCACAGAAACAGGAATAACCAGGGCTTAATGGAACTGAGGAAATTTAAAACATGAAGGTGAGGCCAGCCAGGTCCCCACAGGCAGAAAGAAACTGGTGGCCTGGTCCCAAGCCTCTTTTACCAGGATCAGCTTTCAGAGTCCCAGTAGAATGCCTTCAAGTTTTCAAATCCCCCCTCTGGAATCCATCTACCCCCAAGCCCAGCCCTAATCCACCACGCCTGCCTGGCCTTAGTGAGGTGGTATGCTGCTGCTAAGTTGCTTAAGTCGTGTCCGACCCTGTGCGACCCCATAGATGGCAGCCCACCAGGCTCCCCCGTCCCTGGGATTCTCCAGGCAAGAACACCGGAGTGGGTTTCCATTTCCTTCTCCAGTGCATGAAAGTGAAAGTGAAGTTGCTCAGTTGTGTCCGACTTTTAGCGACCCCGTGGACTGCAGCCCACCAGGCTCCTCGGTCCATAGGATTTTCCAGGCAGGAGTATAGGGGTGCCATTGCCTTCTCCATGTGAGGTGGTATAGCTGGTAGTATAACTCATGGCAGCCTGGGTGTCCAGAATCAGGCACTGTAAGGAACTGTAAGGCAGGATCCCGTTCCAGCCCCATGTCAGCAGTGACCATGGCAAGTTAAGAACACTCTGTGTCACTTGCAAAGTGGGAGGACCCCTACATCAGTCCCTCCAGTTGCTGTAAGGCCAGGACCCCAAGACAGAGGCAGCACTTCGAAGCAGTGTCCACAAAATAGAAGGCTGTGTTACAGGGGTAGAATAAAGGTTTGCATTCCCTGTGTAACAATAAAATCATCTCTAGCTATTTAGCATTTGGTGTGTTTCTGTGTAACATTCCAGTCTGAGGTTAAATTTGACCATGGTCCAGCTCTAGTGGTTTCCAGAGCAGCCACATCTCAAGGTCTGCCCTGGGAGCCGGCCAGTCCCCAGCACGGTTCCTGTCCTTCACAGGGAAATTCACCTTAGTCATGGACCTGTCCAGGGCACCCCACAGCCCAGCTGGCTATCAAGTCCAGGCCAGGGCTTGGCTAACAGAGCTGATTCAGAACCATCTCATGGTCTCTGAAAAGCTTTCAAGCCTGTTGTGTTTCCAAATCTGAATCCTACTCAGTTCAGTCACTCAGTCATGTCCAAATCTTTGCGACCCCATGAATCCCAGCACGCCAGGCCTCCCTGTCCATCACCAACTCCTGGAGTTCACTCAGACTCACGCCCGTCGAGTCAGTGATGACATCCAGCCATCTCATCCTTTGTCGACCCCTNTGATTCCTGTCTCCTGTACAATGTCACGAACCTCATTCCATAGTTCATCAGGCACTCTATCTATCAGATCTAGGCCCTTAAATCCTACTAGGATCTTATAAATAAAACCCATTGTTTATTCCCTCCAGAGATTATTTTCATTTATTATAAAATGATTTTCTGAAACTCAAGCCAAAAGGTGGCAGAGAGAGAGAGACAAGATGGTGGAGTAGAAGGACTTGAGTTCGTCTCTTCTCGAAAACACCAAAATCACAACTGCTGAACAACCATCAACAAAAAAGGCTTGAACCTACCAAAAAAGAGACTTGACACCCAAAGACCAAGAAGAACCACAAGACAGGAGGAAGGCCGCTTTCATGATGTAATCAAATCCCACACCTGCTCAGGTTTTCCCACAGGAGTGAGTTCTGAGCTCACGTTAGGCTCCCAGCCTAGGGGTCTGGCATCGAGGGAGGAGCCCCCAGCGCATTTGGCTTGAATGCAGGAGCTCCACAGGACTGGGCGAGACAGACTCCATTCTTGAGGGCATGCACAAGGTTTTATGAGTACTGGGGCTCAGGGCAGAGCAGTGACTCCGTTAAAGCCTGAAGCAGAACTACCTGCAGGTCTTGGAGGGGCTCCTGGGGAGGCTGGAATTGGCTGTGGCTCACCATGGGGACAAGGACACAGATGGCAGACACCTCTGAAAATACTCATTGGTGTGGGTTCTGGAGGTCGCTGCTTTTGCACCAAGACCTGGCCTCACCTGATGGCCTGCCGGCTCCAGTGCTGGCACACCTCAGGCCAAACCAGCAGGGTAGAAACAGCGCCTCCCGTCTGCACACAGGCTGCCTAAAACAGGAGCCAGCAGCCGCCTACAAACACCCGACAGTCCCAAGCCAGGAGGACAACCCCACTCCACCCACCAGTGGGCAGGCACCAGTCCCCCATGGGAAGCCTGCACAAGCCTCTTAGACCAGCCTCATCCACCAGGGGGCAGATACCAATTGCAATCCTGCAGCCTGAAGAATGGAGACCATAAACACACAAAGTCAGACAAAAGGATATGGCACAGAAATAGTTCCAGATGAAGGAACAAGATACTAAAACTGCAGAAGAGCAACTAAGTGAAGTGGAGATAGGCGGAACAGTCAAGGTGATTGCCTGTGTTTTGTAAAACTTAGAGGAAAGCATAGGCAGAACATTCTTCCACACAGATCACAGCAATATCTTTTTAGATGCACCTCCCAGGATGATAAAAATAAATGGCATCTAATTAAACTTAAAAACTTTTGCACAGCAAAGGAGACCATAAACAAAACAAAGACAACCCACAGAATGGGAGAAAATATTTGTAAATGAAGCAACTGACAAGGGCTTAATCTTCAAAATACACAAATAGCTCATGCAGCTCTGCATTAAAAAAAAAAAAACCCAATCAAAAAATGGGCAGAAAAACTAAATAGACATTTCTCCAAAGAAGACATACAGGTGGCCAGAAAACACGAAAAGATGTTCAACATCGCTAGGTATTATAGAAATGCAAGTCAAAACTATGAGGCTTCACCTCACACCAGTCAGAATGGCCAACATCAGAAAGTCTGCAAACAGTAAATGTTGGCGAGGGTGTGGAGAAAAGGGGACCCTCTTGCACTGTCAGTGAGAATGTAAGCTGGTACAACCATTATGGAGAACAGTGTGGAGGTTCCTTAAACTAAAAATAGAACTACCATATGATCCAGCAATCCTACCCCTAGGCATATATCTGGAGAAAACTAATTTGAAAAGATAAATACATGCATTCCAATGTTCACTGCAGCACTATTTACACTAGCTAAGACATGGAAGCCATCTAAATTTCCATCAGCAGAGAAACAGATACAAGACATGGTACATACACACACTGGAATATGACTCAGCTGTAAAAATTGAATGCCATTTGCAGCAACACGGACCTGGAGATTATCATACTAAGTGAAGTGAATCAGACAGACAAATATATGATACCACTTACGTGGACTCTAAAAAACTACAGATGAACTTATTCACAGAACAGAAACAAACTCATAGACTCTGAAAACAAACTTATGGTTACCAAAGGGGAAAGGGAAGGGGAGGGATAAGTCAGGAGTTTGGGATTAACATGTACACACTACTATATATAAAATAGATAACCAACAAGGACCTACTGTATAGCACAGAGCTCTACTCAAGACTCTGTAGTAAGCGGCACGAGAAGAGAACCGGAAAAAGAGTGGGCACATGTGTGTGCATAAACGTCCTGCTTCACATCTGAAACTAACAATGCTCTAAACCAACTATAACATTTTAAAACCTGTATTAGAAAGCCAAAACATGGCAGCTGGGTGCCGCATCCTAAAGGAAGGGACTGGTAGAAATGTGCACCTTTTTTAAACAAGTGATTCAAGTCCAGTTCTGGGCAGTGGCCCGAATCTGTTGACTCTAACAAGAAAGATCAGGACCTGATTTAGAGCTTGAGGTAAGGACTCCTTCACAGAAGGGAGCGTCAACACCACACCTTTGGGCAGGCCCCGAATCTCCCAGGTATGCCTACAGGGGGTTTTTCCTGACATCAATCATCCCCGGGCTGACCCTCCGCAGTTCCCGCCGGGGCTTGGCCAAGGGCCCGAGGTTCCAGGGCAGACCTGCCTCACCCACAGGCAGCACCCGCCCCACTGGGGGCTCAGTGGCCTCCCGCTGCCGCAGCTCCTCAGGGGAACCCTGCTCCTCACTGCACAGGCTTGAGCGTTTCCACGTCAACGGTAACGGGGCGTGGACCAAGTCCCGCATCTCTTCCCGTGGGCGGGGGGCACCCTCCATGCCGGTGGGCTGCCAGAGAGGCTCAGGCGCTGGGTAGAGCTCATCCTCGCTTCCAGGGGCTTGTCTGTTCTCCAGGCACGGGGTCCTCTTCTCTCCACCCGTCACTGGCAATAACAACACCCTTGTCAGAAATGGAGGTAGCCAGCCACCCCTTCCTGAAGCCCTAGCCTTCTTCCAACACCCCCGTGCAATCAACAACATGTGAAATGACCCAAGAGCTGAAGGCAGAGTGGTTTCTAAGCTTTGCCCAGAACAAAGAAGACCCGGCTGAGCCCTGGCCGGCTTGGTGGACGGCACGCAGCAATTACCCCTGCTCTGGCCAGCGGCACTCAGGCTACTGAGCTTCTGCTTCAGCTCCTGGTTCAGCCGCACATGGCGGCCCAGCTCCTTCTCCAGAGCTTGGATTCTGGCCTCGTACTGCCTCCTGCTGTCCGCCAGCCCTTCGCCAAGATGGTCTGGAGGGAAAAAGGCAGGAGGAGGTGGTGAGGCGCTGCGGGGCAGGCGGCGGCCCCACGGCGGCCCGGGCCCTACCTCGGCTCTGCTGCAGGAGCAGCTGCACGTGCTGCTCATGTCCCCTCTGCTGCAGGGTCAGCTGGCGGTCCATCTCCAGGCGCTGCCGCTCCAGGGCCGCCTCCAGCCAGTACACCAGCCTCTGCTGCTCCTCCAGCTGCAACTCGAGCTCCGAGAAGGCCACCTGCTGCTGGTGCTGCTCCTCGCGGAGCGTCACCACCTGTCCCCAACAGCCAGGCTCAGCCCCCGGCGCCGGCTCCCTTCACCCGGGACTGTTCACTCGGGGCAGCAGGCGTGTGGCCAGCCCACCGCCCGCACCGTCCACCTCCCCCAACCCCGGCGGAGGCGGGGGTCTGCAAGCTCCATGACCTACCTTGTCGAAGTACTTGCAGAGCAGGGCTCGGGTCTCTGAGGACGAGAGGTAGCTGAGCTTGGCCATGAGGTTCATCTCGCACTGGGACAGCAAGGAGGCTGAGGCCCGCAGCACCCGCTGGCGGCATGTGATGGCCTCGTTCTTGTACTCGATGGCGGCGTCCAGGGCCTCAATGGCCTCATCCAACTGGAACAGCGTCCGCTCCTCCTGCGGGGACATGGGGACGGGTGGAGGGGGCACGGGCTACCCACTCCATGGGACACCTGCCCCCTGAACACCGAGGTCCTGGGCGGTCGTGATGGCCACATGCAGCCACAACCCAGCCCTTATGTGCCCGCTTGTCCTCAGAGCCAGAGGCACCCTGCCCACTGCAGCAGGAGCAGGGGCATGTCCATCTCAGCCTCGGCTGAGGGGTCGGGGAGGCCGGGGCTCCGCTAGGAGGCTGCTCTCTGAAGCTCACAGCCTCTGGAGTGACCTGTGCTTGGGAGACCCTGCTCTAAAAGGAAGGCATGGTGGGGCTGCAGAGGCACCCAGGGTCTGTTGGGGTCCATTTCCCCTTCTTTTAAATTTTAACTTTTTGGCTGCACTATGCAACATGTGGGATCTTAGTTCCCCAACCAGGAATCAAACCTATGCCCTCTGCAGTGGAAGCACAGTCTTAACCACTAGACTGCCAGGTAAGTCCCCGGGGTTCCGTTTCTCTAACACAGGCTCTCTCTGCTGGCAGGAAAGCAAACCTGTGTGGCTGTGAGGTGTGCTGACATGGTCCCGACATGCATCCCACGTTGGGAGTTGAGAGGTGTGAGCACGTGCTACACGCCTGAGGTCAACATAACGCAGGACACAGGACAAGTCCTGAGTCCAGCTGGGGCAACCGAGGGCAGCAAGGCCCAGCTGTACGTCCCAGGCCTGGGGGCTGGACCAGCAGCGGGAAGGCTAGTCCTGCGCCTTCTGTGGGGACTGACACCCGGGAGGGATATGTGTCCTGAAGCAGGGAGGCCCACACCCAGCAGAGAGCCAGGGCCAGGGGCGGAGGGGAGCAGGCGGCCGGGCCGGCCCGAAGGGCACACCTCAGGCGAGAGCAGGCTGCCCTGCCTCAGCTTGCCGTCGATCTCCAGCCGCTGTTTCAGCAGCGAGTCCTTCTCCTGGCGCAGCGCATCAATCTCCCCACGGATCTGCTGCTGGCTCTGGGCACTGCCCTGACGCAGCTGCCCGCTCTTCTCGGACAGTTCCTTCTCCAGGTGCTCCAGCCGGCTGGACACTCGCACAATGTCCTCGTTGAGGGCCTAGGGGTGGCACCGCCAGCGTTGAGGGAAGGGGCAGGCCCCGCCCTCCCAGGGGCCACAGGACAGGACAGCCCTGCCATGAAGGCTAAGGAGGCGTGTTGTCCAGCAGGAGGCCTGACTAGGTTCTGTACAAGCTGGGGAGTGGGGGCCTAGGGGACCCAAGCCTCTGAAGAGGGGGCCCCAGAGACAGCCCGGAAGGAGGTTACAGAGAAGCTAAGGACAAGAAGGCCAACATGGGCAAAGGCAGAGTGGGGTGGTGGTGGCCTGTCACTGAGATGACCTGACTCCAGCTGGTGGTGGGAAGGATGGGGGGTGAGTGGCCAAATCCCAAAGGCCCTTCGGGAACCTAATGTGGAAGGAAGTGAGGGTTCTAATGGCCAAGGGACGTTCTAGAAAATCCAGCTGAAACCCTCTAGGACTCCATGACAGCAGAAGAGGGTCTGGAACCCTGTGGGCATCTAGCCCAAGCACTGGCTCCTGGGACAGCTCTGGGCTCTGTGTGAAGTGATGTACCCCCTCTCTAATCCTTAGGGCTATGGTTCCATCTGAGAGGAGGAAATTTGGCTCTTGCTACGCAAGAGGGAGCAATGACAACAAGTGGAGCTGGGGTGAGGGGTGCCAGGCACAACTGCCTCCAACCCCAGTGAAGGCTCTTTCTCTCTGGCCAAACCACCTCTCTACACCTGTGGTTCCTCGTTCTGCTTGCACAGAGCAGGTGGTTAATGAGGTACAATGCGTTGGGGGTAGATACCTGGAGAGGCTCTTCTACCCATATATCAGAGCCCACATCACAGACACTCTGAAGATGCACAGGGTAGAGCCTGTGGGCGGGGGGCACCCTCCACAGAGGACAGAGGCCTGGCTGGAACTCACCCAGCAGGGGCACCACCTAGAGGAGTCTCATCCGTCTAGAGCTCACCTGGCAGCATTGCCAGCTGGAGACAGCTCACTTGGAAGGACCTTATCTGATGGCATCTCACCCGGCTGGGCCTCACCCGGCTGGTCCTCACTTGGCTGGTCCTCACCTGGCTGGACCGCAGCCGCTTGCTCTCCAGCCCCGTCTTCTCCTGCATCAGGGCCTCCTTCTTGGCCAGGATGGCCTCCCGCTTGTGGAGCTCCTCCCCCAGCTCCTCCAGCGCCCGCCGCTGCTGCAGGACCTTCTCCATTTCCTGGTCCAGCCACTTCTTCTGCTCCTCAATCTTCTGAGGGACAGCGGGGGAGGCAAGAAGGAACTCAGCTCTCCCCTCTGGCCACATGGGTGGTGTGGATGGCCACCCGGCTCAGAAGGGGAGAATGGTGTGCCCACCAGCTGACCCCACAGGGCACTCTAGCAACTGGCCGGGCCGCCCAGGCAGGCTACGGGTGCCCCAGGGACCCCACCTGCTGCTGCTCCAGGCTGACCACAGAGCCGTTGCTGCCGCTGCGCCGCTTCCTCTGAAACGCCGCGATCTCCTCGGTCTTGATCTTCAGGATCTTCTGCTGCTGCTCGTGCTTCAGCTCCAGCTCCTGGGCGTGAAGCTCAGGGTGAGTCCAGTGGGCAGGGCCCTGTGGGGTACCAGTGTCCTCCCAGAGCCCGCGATCCCCAAAGCCCACAGGAGGGCCTGTCCCGCTTCCAAGACAACCCTGCCTAGCAGCCCCCAGCCTCGCAAACACAAGATTGCTGGACCCCTTCGCTGGTTCATCTCACTGAATTCTCACCCTAGCCCCGAGTTTCCTGTAACTCGCACTTTCAAGTGAAGAAACGAACTCAGGGAGGCNATAAATAGTCACTCAACTGACAAAAGGATGGCTGGATTAGACAGACACCTGGACTGGTGGGTGGATGGGCAAAGGGATGATGGGCTGGAGGGATGGATGAACAGACAGCTGGAAGGGTAGACGTATGGAGGGAGGGTTGATTCCTTCCCATACCCTTCCCTCATCCTCGCTGGCCTACGGTGCTCTTCAGGCAGGGCCCACCTCCCTGCCTCTGCCTCTGATGTGTTCAAAGATCCCCAGCACTGCCAGCTCCTACCTAATACCAGCCTCACTCTGGAAGGCCAGGAGGGCATTCACACCACCAGGCAGGGCTGGGCACCCCCTGGTTCCACAGTGGGCGTGGGCTCCGGGGCTCACACATGTCTTGATCCCAAGACCCCAGCCTGCGAGGCTGCAGCCACCACACCCGGGATCCTGACACTGACCTGCACTTGGTTCTGAGCAGCAGCAACCCTCTTGCGGAACTCCTGGAGCTGCGAGCGCTCACCGGCGTCCTGAGGTTCCCTGCCCTCGAGCTCCCGCAGCTGCTTCTGGCCCTCGCTCAGCTCGGCCCGAACCCGCTCCGCCTCCCGCTCCAGCTCCTGGATGCGCTGGCTGTGCTGACGGTTCAGGGCCTGGGCGGCCTTCCCTGGAAGAACCGGAGTGCAGTCAGCACTGGAGACCCCTCCCTGAAGCATTGCAGCTCCTCCCCGGTGGCTTTCCCAGGCCTCTGTCAGTCCCCGGCACCTACAAGGACTTCACGACAACTGCACTTTCCAGTACTGTGACTATTTACTATTTTTCTTTATTTGACTTATTTTTTAAAAGAGCCTTTTCCATAGCAGTGACCCAGAGAAAATACCGTGCTGAAATAAATATGTAATTTGAAGCGGCATACAACTAAGCCTCTAGAACTAACTTCCATTTGTAGGAGATAGGACAAAGGAACAAGCTAAATGACACCACAAGGACGCTAACAGACAAACCCAGAATATCTGGGATCTGGAACATTCTACAGGATGACTGTGAAAAGGTGAGAGAAGGGAGATTTCAGAGACCTAATCAGCAAATGTGTAGACAAGCCCAGAGCTGCACACAGACACTGTTGAACTGTTTCTGTTCAGAGCATTGTGAGGGCATCAGTTTAGTTAGATATGCTAATGGCATTTTGGTTAAAATATCCAAAAAGAGGCATATTGAAAGGTGCAGGAATGAAATGACATGAAGTCTCAGATTTGCTTCAGAATATTTCAGCAAAAAAGGACTTCCCTGGTGGTCCGATGGCTAAGACTCCGTGCTCCCAATTCAGGGGGCCCAGGTTCAGTCCCTGGTCAGGGAGCTAGATTCAGCATACCACAGCTATTAATGAGTTTGCACGTTGCAAGCAAAGATCTGGCACAGTCAATAAGTTAGAAACAAAAAATTTCACCAAAGAAAAAAGGGAGAGATGCAAATGTGCACCAAGCTTGGAAATGCTAAATCTGAATGATGGGTATGTAGGGACTCTCATATGTCTGTCTGCAATTGTTCCCAATACATTTTATACTAAACTCATAGCTATTAATATTAAAAAGCTTGACCAGTCACCACCTGAAACCATCCCCTGCTCACTCGCCTGTGTCACCAGTAGCAGACATGCTACTGTGACTGGGGGATGCTGTTTGCTCCCCAGGACCGCTGTTTGCGCCCCGTGCAGTGTCTGACACACAGCAGGCAACTGATTAATAACAGTAAGAACGCTTCCTGAAAACCAGTCTAAGCATTTCACCTGAATTAACTCATTCCAACAACCTATGAAAGAGGTGCAGTTACTATCTCCACTTCAGAGCACACAACGGTTATCCTACCTGCTCAAGGCCACCCATCTGGAAGAAGCTGAGCGGGCAAACACCTGGACCCCACTCCTAACCACCCACCCTCAGGCGGGGGGCCCAGCCCAAAGCCCCTCCCTCACCTGTGCGCACCAGCTCGCCAATGAGCTCCTCCTTCATGCGGATGTTGATGGCCAGCTCACGGATCTTCTGCTGGGCTTGGGCCAGTCGCCACTCAGAGGCCATGGCCGCAGGGGCCTGGCGGGGCTGAGCCAGGGCCTTGCTCCCACCAACCACTGTAACAAGCTGACGGTCAGGGCAGCTGCCACGACAGATAGTGGGGGAAGCAGGGGTGGGTGGATGGGAGGGAAGGGGAGGAATGTCCTGGCCAGGGGCAGCCAGGGATGGTATGTGGACTCTCCAGGGTGGCCAGTCCAGGACCATGAGTGGGTAAAGGGGTCAGGACCCTCTCTGCACCCCATCCAGCTCACCTCTGGGTCCCGGGATAGCTGCACCCAGCTCCTCCAGGCGAAGCTCTGGGCCCTTCCTGTTGAATGGACTCCCTGGGCAGGCCCCCATCCTCTGGTTCCACTTGCTAATCCCATTCCTGGAGGGCAGAAGGGGAGTCTGTACCCCTCCCCAGCCCTGCCTCAGCCCAGCCACCTCCCAGGCCCGGAGGGGAAGAGAGAACCCCAGGCCTTCCATCACCCCAGGGTCACCTTGACCCCAGGATGTCTGTCTGGTAGAACTCAGAGGCCAGTGGCTGAGCTGAGAGGGCGCAAGACACCGAGGGCCACCTTGGAGGCCGAGAACCAGGAGGCCGGGTCCATCCCTTAGCATACCCGACCCAGCGAAAATGCTTGATTCAGAGCCCACAGCCCTGGCCTGCTCTCCCCAAGGGCTGGCCAGGCCGATGGAGGCAAAGGCACCCTGAGACTACAGTGGGATCCCCCTCTTGCCCAACTGAGGCCCTGAGCCAGTCCTTGTCAGGTGAGCCACGGGTCCCACTCACCTTCGTGGGTGCAGGCTTTGTTGGAGTGGCCCCTCCTTCACCCCCTCCTCTTCCTCTTCTCTTTCCTCTTCCTCTGATGCATCTGAAGAGCCACTTCCCAGCCTGTCTCCTTCTGTCAGAAACTTGGCTCCAGCCTCCCTGCCATTTTTCATCTGCTGGGGAATGCCAGGGTTTGAGGACAGGCTCCCAGGGCATTCTCCATCAGCCATCTCCCCCAACCCAGTCTTTGGCCCATCTTGCGTGCTCTCCAAGCCTGACCTTAACCTTCAGGATCTAGCTCCAGTGATATCTGAGAGGCCTTTCCAATCTCAAATTGGAGCAGAAACTTCTCCCCTCCTTGTTCCTTCCTCTGCTCCTCCTGTTCTCTTGCCCCCATCACCCCCACCCTGCTCCAGCTCCCACAGCTGAACTAGCACTCCTCAGGAGTCAGCCTCCCCTTTCCACCGTGTATATAAGTCATCTGCAGCAAGTCTTATCTCACCAACAACACCCCACCAGAGTGGGGGGTGGGGAGTCCGTAACAGGCTTCTTCCAAACCCATGTCTTCCCACCTCTCAGTCCCTCTGGTCTTTAGAGCTCAGATGACCCAGAACTTTCAGGCAGATGCAGGACCAGCCTTTGTCTGAAAGCCCCAAGTGACAGAACTAGAAACAAGAGGCCAAGCGCAAGGAGATCTGAGCTCGTGGAAAACTGAACTTGCAGAGGAAGGCATCCAAAGATAGTGTGTGTGTGTGTGGGGGGGGGAGGTGACTTCAGAGGTGATGAGCTCCCCATCCCTGGAGGTAGGCAAGCATTCCATTCCATACTGGAAGCCAGAATCCCCTCTGTAATCCTTACTCTAAGCAATCTTCAACTACTTCAAGGATGCTCCATGGCACCAGATCCTTCTGAGAGGCCCTACCCAAATTTGGGCCATTCCTCTAGGAACACTAGAAAGGGGCACTTCATAGCTGGTCCCGTAAAAGCACGAGGTGAGTGACCCATTCCCCAGGATTNAGGGGTCCAGACCCCACATGGCCTGCAGATCCCTCCACAAGCCATTGGGCTATCTCTTGTCTATTATATTTTCATTTCATTTCATATATATTTTTCATTTCATTTCATATTTTCATTAACAGTAATACCACCACCACAATTATTAAGAACTAGCCTTCACCAGCACTTATGACACCCTCAGTCCTTACATCCCAAGGAGGTAGATACTCCTGTTATCTTTATTTAACAGATGTAAATCCTGAGGATACATCAAAGGTCATCAGCAGAAATGCCTCTGAAGCCCAGTAAGGAAAACCTTCTTCCTCACCCCTCCTCCCCCCCGGCCCACCCCCAGGCCACATCCGGCCCCTGGTCACCTTTCGCATGCCGGGTCCCTGGGTGGCCTGCTCCTCGGCAGAGGCGCTTTCGATGCCGCTGTCGGGCCCGGAGGCGGAGCTCAGGGTGCTGCGCTCGCCCTCGACGGCGCACAGCCAGTCGCGTACCTTGCGGGCAGCGGCGCCAGGCAGCCCAGGCTCTGCCTGCAGCTCGCGCAGGAGGCTGTAGGCGGCGTCGGTGCGGGCTCGGTAACGCGCGCACTCGGCGCCCAGGCGGGCAGCGGCCGCGGTGGAGGCCGCGGCAGGGCCTGCGGCGCGCCGGCCCCGGTGGATGATGCGTGTCTCCGACCGATGCCTAGGCGGTCCTCGGGCGCTGGCCACGGCATCCTCCGGCCCCCGCTCAGCCTCGGGCCGCCAGTTGACAGTGGCGCGGTTGCGAATGTTCTGGGCGCGGCTGGCATAGTTGAGGGTGTTGAGGGTCTCATCAAAGTCAGAGGAGGAAGGGCTGATGCAGGCGATCATCATGGTCTTGGCGTTCCCTCCCAGGGAGTCTTTGAGGATCCTGAGGGCACCAGGGAGATGTATCAGGGGCCCCAAAGTGCCAGAGCCAGAGGTTCAGACCCCAAAGAGGGTTTGAATCTCTGTGTGGCTCCCTGTGGGCCCAAGACTTCAACCAGGTGTAGACTGCGCCCCAGAAATCAGAGGGGGACCCATCTCTTGTCACCTCACCCCAGCCAGAGAGGCCAGATAGGAGCCAGGACAGACTAAGGGGCTCATGGGGCCTCTTCACTGGGCCAGCTGCAGCGGTAGCTCACCGGGTGATCTTGGAGTCTCGGTAAGGGATGTGGCTGCCCCGGCGCTGGGGATCACCCAGGGCACTGATGACGTTGCCTAGCGCCAAGAGGCTGCTGTTGATCTGGATGCTCTCTTTCAGTCGCTCGCCTGTGCTGCCGGTTTTGAGCACCCTCTCTGAGCCCGCCAGGTCCACAAAGTGGAACTTGGAGACAAGCAGCTGGCCGGCCGCAGGCGGCCGGGGCAGACGGCTGGGGGCGCGACCCCGCTGCTCCAGGGTCACGGTGAAGATGGTGTGGGAGCGGCTGGAGAGGCGGTTGAAGTGTGTGGCTCCCGTGTGCCGCGCTGCGTTGCCCATCTCCAGGAGGCTCAGCACCTCGTCCAGGCCTTCCACGTCCACTTCCTTTACCCCACATAGCACTGTGGGCACAGAAGGCTGTGAGCCCAAGGCAGGGCAGCCTGAAGCTGATCAGCCAGGAGGGCAGGCTGAGCAGGACTGGTCCTCTACAGCTCTTCCTGACTCGGGGGCCCCTTCTGCATGCCCGGGGGTCCTGCCCATCCTGCTTGGGGATTTAAGGGGCTCCAGCTTCCCTGGTGGCTCAGGTGGTAAAGAATCTGTCTGCAATGCAGGAGACCAGGGTTCGATCCCTGGGTTGGGAAGATCCCCTGGAGGAGGATACAGCAACCCACCCCGGTATTCCTGCCTGGAGAATCCCATGGACAGAGGAGCCTGGCGGGCTACAATCCACAGAGTTGGAAAGAGTTGGACATGACTTAGCAACTAACACTTTCACTTTTTTCAGCTTTTCCTATGTCCACCTCAGTGACTCTCACTCCAGGTAGACAAGTGTGTACTGAACTCACTCTGGGTACACCAGTGTGTATACTGAACTCAGCAGAGACAGGGAAATGAAAGCAAAACTTCCCAGAGCTTGAGTTTCCTAGTTAGGAGGTACCCGCCTCCAGACAGGGTATCCACCCTAAGCAGGTGAAGCCTCCCCAAGCCAGGTTCCCCACTCTCAACCCGAGGAGGACCCAGGAGTTTCTTACCAACATTTCCACGATCATCCTCCCGGAGCTGGATGTCCCGGCTGGCGGTGCCCACCTCCAGCAGGTCTCGGAACTCCTCCTTGTACACTTCCAGGTAGGACACGTGCACCAGACAGTCCAACAGGTCATTCTCATCAATCAGCTTGAAGGCCTCGGCCATGGCCCGAGGGATGATGCCCTGCTCGTCCTCGTGAAGGGAGGCTGGGGAGACATCGCAGGGCCACCCGCCATGATGATTTCAGCTGGGCATGGCACCCACGGGCCCCAGAGGCTCCTGCCAGAAGCTGGCGGAGCCAGCTCCAGTGGGGCTCCAGTGTGGAGAAGGTAGAGGCAGAGGCCAGCATGGGCTGGGCAGCCAGGCCAGGCTCCAGGGTGCTCAGGCAGAATTTCACAGCTGGAAGCAACCCCTCGAGGTTCAACCAACCACTTTACTGATGTAAGCATTTCCACTACACCCCTGCCAGACAGTTAGATACCCCTTGTTTCATGACTCCTGGGGACTCATAGTCTATGCTCAGTTATCTAAAGAAGCCCCTAACTTTATGCCAAGAAAGTAATAAAAAGATGTTCAGAACACACTCTTCCTCATAACTTAAAAGAAAAACAAGACATAAACACCCTCAGTGTCCATTGCAACATCCAAGAGGGGGTCTGATTAAATAAATTACCTTATATTCACAATGGCATGCTAAGCAGCCATTAAAGTTTTTGCTTAAATAATAACGATATAGAGAAATGTTCATGATATTAATATATTGTTAAGAAAATAAAACAGGATACAATAGAATGGTACATTGGTACCATATTTTTTTAAGTATAAAAATTTTCACCCGGAAAAACTGAATGCTAACAGCGTGAGTGAAAGGCGATTATCAGAAAGTGTGAAAGTGTTAGTCCCTCAGTTGTGTCCAACTCTTTGCGACCCTACAGACTGCAGCCCACCAGGCTCCACTGTCCATGGAATTCTCCATGGACAAGAATACTGGAGTGGGTAGCTATCCTCTTCTCTAGGGGATCTTCTCAACCCAGGGATCAAACCTGGGTCTCCTGCATAACAGGCAGATTCTTTACCATCTAAGCTACCAGGGAAAGGCAGTCATCAAATAAGTCTTCTTTTGTGGATGTGCTTTTCTGTATTTCCCTAATTTTCTACAACAAACACGTACACTTTTCAAATCATGCTCCTTAGAAGCGGGCAATCCCTTCAATTGGCCCAAAGCATCTCTTACAAAACTCTGCTCCAGAGCCTCATGGAACCAGCCCGCTTCCCTGTTATGCAGCCCCCAGAGCATGTCTCGTCTAGGACAGTCTCCTTTTCTGCCATCCTGACCCTGGACAACAATCCTGACAACCTCCAGAGACAAGACAATTTCCCATGCCCTTCCTCTCCATGAGGTCCCCAGAACCAGATAGTATGATCCCATCTCTATGGACTTGAGAGGGCCACTAACCTCCAAGGACTCTTCTTCCTGCCCGACCCAGCCCAGTGACACAGCTGATTCTACCCAGGGCTGCAGACTAACTTAGGAAACCCACCCTCTCTCCTCCAGCCTCCTCATCTTCAACAGGAAATGGCAGGGGCAGAAATTCAGGAGATGTTTGAGGCCCCTCAATGAAGGCAGAGGGTCTCAAGCCAGGTCACTCACCCACACTGGCCTCCCCCATGGTGTATGTCTTCCCGGACCCCGTCTGACCGTAGGCGAAGACAGTGACGTTGAAGCCTTCAAAGAAAGCCTCAAGGAGAGGCTGCACACAGGCCTGGTACACAGCCTCCTGCCCGGCATCCTCATCCAGCACCACGTGGAAGCCAAAGTGGCGGTCTCGGCCCAGAGTGACCCGGCGGCGCCCCGGCTCCACCGTCAGGCAGCTCTGGTGCCCGTGCAGCAGCTCCTTGCGCAGGAGTGGGCGCACTCGAAGGGCCACCCTCACGGGGGCCTCCTCGGGCCCTGGCAGCCTCTGGGCCTCCAGCCCCATGTTGAGAGACTGCTGCTCCCAGCCCTGTGGAGAGAAGAAGAGGCCCCGGCCATCAGCACCTGGACTCACCTTGCAGGTGACCTGGAGCCAGTTCCTGCAGCTCCTGACTTTAGAGGTATTAAAAGGGAAGGTGGTCAAAATTCAAAACATCCTCTGTGCCCTAACCTGATGCCCAGATGCTGCAAGGGCCACAACAGAATCTTACATGGTAGCATTTCACGGTTCCCATCACGGACAAAATGAGGCCCTAACTCCTCCACTTGACACCCAAGGGCATCTGTGTTCTCACTGGGACCCCATCTCCTGGAAGACACACACACAAGCAGCACTGCACAAGGGTCGCTTTCCCTAACACCCACCCATAGTCTCTGCTTTCATAGAGCTCAGCATTCAGAAAATTAAGACCATGGCATCCATTCCATCACTTCACGGCAAACAGTGGAAACAGTGACTTTATTTTCTTGGGTTCCAAAATCACTGCAGATGGTGACTGTAGTCATGAAATTAAAAGACACTTGCTCCTTGGAAGAAAAGCTATGACCAACCTAGACAGCATATTAAAAAGCAGAGACATTACTCTGCCAACAAAGGTCTGCCTAGTCAAAGCTATGGTTTTTCCAGCAGTCATGTATGGACATGAGAGTTGGACTATAAAGAAAGCTGAGTGCCAAAGAACTGATGCTTTTGAACTGTAGTGTTGGAGAAGACTTGAGAGTCCCTTGGACTGCAAGGAGATCCAACCAGTCAATCCTAAAGGAAATCAGTCCTGAATATTCATTGGAAGCACTGATGCTGAAGCTGAAACTCCAATACTTTGGCCACCTGATGCGAAGAACTGACTCATTGGAAAAGACCCTGATGCTTGAAAAGATTGATACGGTTGGATGGCATCACTGACTCAATGGATGTGAGTTTGAGTAAGTTCTGGGAGTTAGTGAAGGACAGGGAAGCCTGGCGTGCTGCAGTCCACGGGGTTGCAGAGAGTTGGACACGAGTGAGTGACTGAACTGACTGCCTTTGTCACCTCACATTCCCCGATCCACCTTCTTAAAGAGTCAGCACATCCTTTGAGGCCAAACCCCCACCACCAGATACTGCCAATTCCATCTCCTAAATATCAAGTATACCCGCTTCTCTCCATCCTATTACTCAAGCCTGGATCCCGCCCACTGGACAGAATATTTACCAACCTCTTCACTGGCTTCAGCCTCCCTGCACCTTCCTATGTGACAACCAAGGTTCATCTTTCAAAAATGCAAATATGACCACACCACTCTCTTGCTTCAACTGCCCCCAAAAGAGGCAAAAGGGGCTCCCTAATGCTCTAGATTCAAAACCTTAACAGGAAAAACAACTTTTAATGGACCCTGCCTACCTTGATGACTTACCCACTAATACCCCACATTTGTTCACCTTTCTCTGCCTGCAGCACACTCAGCTGTTATTAGGGCCACCTCAGCGAGTGCCCTCCCCTCCAAAGAGGGGCCTCTGCTCTGTGGCCCCCACCACTCACCCACTCACACCCACCCTTTTAGTTCTGCCATCAGCCACTGACCACTCCCTTGCCTTGCAAAAGCCGGATTATCCATTGGTCTCCCCTCACCTCCCAAACTGGGGGCTGGGAGGCAGGGACCCGCCTGTCCCCTTCATGGTGTATCTCCAGCACCCAGCACAAGGTCCGACGCTGAGTAGCTGGTGAGTAGTAGATGAGGAAAGGGACCTTTCGCCATCTCCACTCCTCGCCCCCACCCCGAGGGTCACAGCTCTTTATTTTTCACTACTTCTCGGCATCTGTAATCCTTCGTTCAATCAACAGTCCCAGCTGGGTGTCCGGCCCTGGGGCCGCAGCGGTAACTGCCAAGCAATACTACAGGCGCCTTCGGGCATCCCTCAGTCACAGCTTTTCCAGCCCCGCGGCCCCGGCTTCTCCGCGCCCGGGCTCGGGGCCCAGTGCTCTGCACACCGAAGGCGCCCGGACAACACCGGGGGTTCCGGAGTCGGAGGCGCCGGGCACGGGACAGGAGCTCCGGGAAAGTGGGAAGAGTGATTACAAAGGCGAACCCGACTCTCGCAGCGTGGGTGCTCACTCCTCCTGGCCAGGCCCGGAATGCCAGCTTCAGGCCCCGACTTAAGGAAGGGGAGTTTCCAGTCCACTCGGAGAGGGGCCTGGAGGAGGTTAGCAAAAATGGGGAGGGAGGGAGTGGTCCTCGTGCTCGGTCAAGGGTCTCCGGGGTGCCGACGCCCACTGCCACCCAACCGAGGCCTGCACAGGCAAGGGACGAGCGCACGCCTTCTCCCTCCCACCCTCCTCCACCCCTCCCCGGCCCACACCCACCTGCTAGGGTGCGAGCGTCGTCACCCCGCGGGACACTGAGGCTCTGAGCCCTAGCGCGGCGCGGTCGGATGCCGTCACCGGGACCCCCGCCCACCAAAACATCCCGCCCCTCATCCGCAACTCCTCCCGCCTGGGCGCTCCGGGGCGGAGGCGCGGGCTGCGCGGCGCCGCGGAGTCTGTCCGCAGACAGGGCGGAGCGGGGGCCGGAGGGGCGGGGAATCCTGGGCTGAACGGCTGGACCACCGGCCCCGCGACCCCCAGCACCGCCCCGAGTCGTGAGCGCTGCGCGCTGATATTAGCATCCACTCGCTTAAAGCTGGGACACAGCAACCAACAAGGCCCCCTGGATTTTCTGAGCTGGAAAAGCCCACCAGCTGGTGGAGCGGAGCATCTAGGTTTATGATGCAAGTTGTAACAAGTGGTAAATGAATACTAACTAGGAGACAGTTTCGTTCCACGAGCATTTTCTAACCCTGAGACTCCGGTTAACAGTACCCTAAAAATCAATTCCTGCAGAAGGAAATGGCAACCCACTCCAGTATTCTTGCCTAGGAAATCTCATGGACAGAGGAGTCTGGCGGGTTACAGACAATGGGGTCGCGAAGAATCCGACACGACTAAGCGACTAACACTAACTAAAAATCAACTACTGTAGTTCGATTGTTCATTCAGGCGCAGAGACCTTCCCCCTTCCTTTCTATTGCAGCCCTCCCCAAGCCCCGTCAAAGCTCAGCAAAGCTCACCCTTCCTAGACCCCAGGAAGCCTCCAGCCTTGTTTTCATCTGATTTCGATACCTCTTCTAAAGCCGAGAAGGACTCATCCGCTCTGAGATATTCGGGATTGGGATGGTGTGGCAGAGGCCCTGGCTGCTCCTTGGGCACTCACACCAGGAAGTCATCCCTGGGCCCCTTCTCTGCCCCAGAGCTAGGGTGACCTAGGGGTGGATATTGATGAAAGCACTAGGGAGCTCCTGTTCAGGCCTTCTAGCAAGCTGGGCAGAGAGCAGGATGGCCTGAGAAATCCTGGCACCACAGTTCTGGCTCATAAGTCCCCAGTTTGGAATGGGCATGGGATCCACTGGTGGACCACATGCCCCCCAGCCTTGGGTTCCTGGCTGGACAATTGGCCCTATAAGAGGCTAGCGGGAGGTGGGGGCTGCCACTGAGTTCTTAGCCAGCCTCTCCAGTTGGGGAGGCAATTTTGTGGGTGAACAGTCAGTGGAAGTCCTGCAGAGGGGGCTCATCCTGCATATTCCTGAGCAGGAGCTGTCCAGGAAACCGCCCTCAAACATCCCTTCCAGCATGCCCTGCACCATCCACCCCATCACTCAAGCCATATTTGACTCTTGTCTTCTCCCATATACCACCAAGTTTCAATGTTTAGGAAAACTATGCTTAATACAACGAGCATTAAAACCCAAGTTGTAGGACTTCCCTGGTAATCCAGTGGTTAAGAATCCTCCGCCTGCATTCGATAGACATGCATTCGATCTCTGGTCTGGAAAAATCCCACATGCCGGGAAGCAACTAAGCATGTGCGCCCTAGAGCCTGTGCTCTGCAGAAAGAGAAGCCACTGCAATGAGAAGCCCAAGGGCCACAGGAAGACCCAACACAGACAAAAAAAAAAAAAAAAAAACATGATAAATGTATGTTATTAAGTGTAAGGGCTGTTTTTCCATCTCCAAAACTGTGATTCAGTTGGAGGTGTATTTTGTGAGCTGCAACGGAAGAGAGGGAACAATGTATTTCTTTGGAGAGGGACCTTGGCATCCCAGCATGAAGGGGAGGTCTTCCTGAGGTCCAGAGTGTGGGTGAGCCATCACACCCACAAAAGCGGGAAGGCCAGCCAAACTGATGTCTCTCAGGAGAAAAGCCCCACATCCAGCCTTGAGCCAATGAAGCAAATTTCTGTCATTTAGAGGAGATGCTTCATTTCTCATTTCTCACCAGAAAGTGTTCAGAAAGACTGAGGGCCAGGCTTAGAGCACTTTGCGATCAGTTTAATGATAAAAACAGAATTTTGGGGACACGTTGTTTGCCTCCTGGGCTGTCCTGTGCCATATGCTGGTTCCAGCACCCTGGTTGGGATCCAGGACAGGGTGAGGGGTCTGGGTCTGGCCAGTGGGTGTGTTGATTTCTATGGCTCCCCTGGCAGGAGGGGCCCCAGGGCTATGGAGGAACAGACAGTTAGGAGTGTGATTCCGAAACTCAAGGAAGAAGGCGGCGTGGGCACGTGATGCCCAGGATAGCTGGGTGTTTCTATCTACACCACCAGGCCTGAGGCCAGGTCTCCCACAGCTGCCCATGGGGGCCCTGCTAGGGCTACGCTGGACTCTGTCTTCTTAGCCATGTCATATAAGCTTCTAAAGGCCTCAGTTGCCAGATCCACATCCCCCCTCCCCAAAAAACTGCTGAGTGTGGTGTGGATTGTGAGCATGAGGTGGGGGGAGAGGGTGAGGTGGGGGTTGAGGTGGGTGAGCTTGATCCCAAAGCTAATTCAAGGTCCTGACCATGTCCACCTGTGTATGTCCATCAAGACTCCCCTTTCCTCATTCTGGACATCCCCAGATTCCAAAACCATGGATCAAGGCCAACGACTCATTACAGCAAAGATCTGCCAGGGTCTAGAGTCAGTGTCATGGAGAGTCAGGGAGCTGAACTCTTAGGTGTTCGAGAGTGGAGGCCAAGAGAGTGCTCACGGGTGAGGGGATGAGTGTGTATATACAGATGTCAGAAAGGATGGACAGAAATGTCAGAATTATCTGTGCAGGTACAGATGACAATAACAAGGAAAACCAACTTCGGTTTGGAAAGCTATTTGGCATTATCTATCAGTATTTTCTCTTATTTAGAATTTATTTATTTTTTGGTTGTTTGGGTCTTTTTTGCTGCACAGGCTGTCTCTAGTTGCAGTGAGGGGGCTACTCTTTCTTGAGTGCTCAGGGTCCTCATTGTGGTGGCTTCTCTTGTTGTGAAGCAGGGGCTCTAGGGGCACAGGCTTCAGTAGTCGCAGCACTTGGGCGGCAGGGGTTTCTAGGGCACGAGTTCAGTAATTGTGGCACATGGACTCGTTGTACTAAGTCCATGTGCCACACACACGGCCCATATCCCATGGCATGTGGAATCTTCCCGCACCAGAAATTGAACCCATGTCCCTGTGCTGGCAGGCAGATTCTTATCCACTGTACCACCTACCAATATTTTTTAATGAATGTGCTCTTTCACTCAACATGTCATGGTTTTGAGTTATAAATGTACCCTATAGATACAGGTACACATCTACATGAAACATTGTTGTATAAATATATTTATTGCAGCTCTGTTCCTGGTAGCAAAAAAAAAAAAAAAAAAGGAAATAACAGAAAAGTTCATGATTAAGGAACTGGTTTAATCAAATATAGCATGTCTTTATTATGAAGCACTTACTATGTGGCTGTTAAAACGAGCAAGGAGGATTTATGATACTGCTTACAAAAATACTTCTAAGATGTATTGCTGAGTGAAAAAGCAGCGAGTGTAACACCCACAGCGTGTATAAAGAGTGGGGAGGGCACACACGTGTGCTTGCGTGCCCTCAGTCTGTAACAGAAAGGGTACACAAGACTGGGGCCAAGTGCTCTGGGAAAGGGGAACCAGGGAACTCAGGGAGGAAAGCACACACCCTTTTGCAATGTTTGAATTTTAAATTATCTGTATGTACCAAATATTAATGTTTTCAAAAATAGGTTTGGAATGAACTGTGGCTATAGGGTCTATGCTGTTGTTCAGTCCCTCAGTCGTGTCTGACTGTTTGCGACCCCAGGGACTGTAGCCCACCAGGCTCCTCTGTCTAAGGGATTCCCAAGCAAGAATACTGGAGTGGGTTGCCATTTCCTCTCTAAGGGATTTCCCAACCAAGGACCAAACCTCCATCTCCTGCATTGCAGGTGGATTCCCTATGGCTGAGCCACCAAGGGACGCCCCATGGATTCTATTTATATACTGTTTATATAACTAACGTTCTCTATTGTCTCCTAGGACTAGGGGTGCCAGCACTCAAAACGTGGAAGGAAGAGTGAACATTTAGGTGTAAAACCAGAACAGTGCAAATGGCAATGTAGCTGGGAACAGAAAGGTGGCGCTACAGAGCACAGGCGAGGACTCAGCCTGTGAAGAGGTCAGGGTTCTCAGAAAATGATGCTAACATGAATCTAGGTGCTTCCCAGGTGGCACTAGTGATAAAGAACCCGCTTGCCAATGCAGGAAACATAAGGGAAACTGGTTCAATCCTGGGTCCGGAAGATCTCCCGGAGGAGAGGGCACAACAAGCCACTCCAGTATTCTTGCCTGGAGAATCACATGGACAGAGGAGCCTAGGGGACTACAGCCTATGGGGTCGCGAAGAGTCAGACACGACTGAAGCGACTTACCACACAGGCTGTTACCTTTGAAGGAGTCAGCTGAGAGCCTGTGTACTCACAGGAATCTCTGCATTCGGAGCTTGAACATGTGTCAGGATCGCCTGCTTGAACCCTTGGCGTGGTGATACGTTACTCGCTGGTAGCAAATATTTGTCTACAGAGGATGGGTGTAAATATTGGAAACAGTTAAATGTCAGCAGGCCACAAATTTGGTGAAACAAGTGAAAGATAAGTTAGGCAATTAATCTTTTGGTTAAAAAAAAAACAACCAAGGCCTAGAATCAAAGCAGACTGCTACTCTGATGTTCCTCAAAAATAGGCTCTGATAGCTAAGCCTAAAGAGGATGCTCAAAAGATGTGTGTCTTGGCAGCATCCTTGGAAGGAGGCTCAGGACCCAACGGGACTACTCTGAGGAAGCCAACGCTCACTCTTCGTAGGTTCTGTTTGTCTGCTGGCGATAGTAGCCCGGCCCGGGGTCGGGGAAGAGCGCCGGGCCGGGAGGGCGGTGGAGAGGCGGCTCAGCTCTTCTTGCGCAGCTGGCTGTACTGCGCTCGGCCCAGGATGGGCTCCATGACGCTGGGCCGGAAGAAGCTGTCGCTGACCCGGCGCGTGGGCTTCTCGCGGGGCATGGCCGGGAAGGCGGCGCGCGGCAAGGCGGCTGCGTCCACGCGCTCCTCCGCGCCCGGGCCCCGAGCGCTCCGCAGGCTGCCTCGGGGCGGCGCAGGGCGCGGGGCGGGCTCTGGGCAAGCGGGCGGCGCGCCGGACCCTCTGCGCTCCGCTTCCCGGCGCTCGGCCTCGGCCGGAGGGTTGTCGATGTCCCGGAATTCGCTCTCGGGTTCCATCAGCGACAGCCTAGGGAGCTGACGGCCCAGCAGCCACGTTAGGACCCTCAGCTTGGCCCTTGTCCCTGCACCTCCCACCGCCGCCTTGTCTGCGGCCCCGCGGTCACGCGCGATCCGGAGAGCACAGGTGGGAGTGGGACGGGGATGGAGGATGCAGGGGAACCTGCCAAGGACGGCCACCCCTGTCGGCGTGCAAGTGTGGACCCCCAAGGCAAGGCAGGCAGCCACCCTCTAGTTTCCGGACCTCAGGATCCCCCTCAAAGGTCCCTCAGTGGGAGGTCAGGGGCTTTCCTGACTCTTCCTTGGCCCAATTCCATGAGCTAAGGCCAGCCCACACCTTGCCCCTGCCTGGGTCAGGGTACCCACATCTGGCTCCATTTGGGTCCAAAGTGAAGGGAGCTCTCTGCCAAGACCCCTGTTTAAGCCTCTTGGTGTGAATGAGTGACTAGTAACCCATTCCCCACCCCTACCCTCCCAGCCCTTTCACCCTCAGCTTGAAGGGGCCTCCTGCTCTGACCTGCTTTCTAGTGCCTGCATGACCTGTTAACTTGCTCTGGGAAGGGACCCAGGGCCCCCCAAACTGATAGTAGGCACCCCTGGAGTTTTCCTGCTGGGAACAGGTATTGGAATTGGGATGGGGGCAGCTGCTGTCCCCTGAAACACAGCCCACCCCCCAAGGGGTCCTGGAAGCCTCCCTCCAATACTTCCCCAGGGAGCAGCATGCAAACCTGCCAGGCCCCTCAGTTGGGAGCTGAGGGGTGATGGCTGGGCCAGTGGGGGCCCCAGACGGATAATTGGAGACGTCTCTAGCAGCAGGTAGGAAGGATGGAGTGGGGGAAGGTCTCAGGCTAAGGCCACGGGTCTCTCTATTCTTGGGGCTGCAAAGGCCCCCAGTCAAAGCCACAGTATGTCAGAATGTTTCTGGGGCACCGAGGATCAGAGATTGGGGAAGGGAGAGCTGCTGTCGCCCCTTCAGTCCTATCTGCTTTTTTGGGGGGTGGGCATTAGCCAGAAGGGTGGGGGGCGCTCACCGGCACGTAGTGCACCACTGTGTCCACCACGTTGTCAGTAACACCCTTCAGGGCGTCGGACAGGGACATGGCCCTGCCCTTGGTTGAGGAGGTGGCCTGGGCTGGCGTGAGGTGCAGCATCCTCCCTGCCGTGCCCAGCACAGCTGCCGGTGCCCACATCACGACTGAGACGGTGCTCTGGAGGGCCTTCTGCAGGGTGTGTGCCATGCTGCCCAGGAGGCCCTGTGGGCCGGGCAGGGCTGTTCCCTGGTGACCAGAGCAGGGTCAGTGCCTCCACAGCAACTCCCCTGACCCGCCCCCTCCTCACCATCCCCGGAGCCAGAGGCGAAAGAATCTGGACACTAAATCGGAAAAAGAAGAAACTATAGGCCTGGCTCTTGGACAGGTCACGTCTGTGCTCTGAACCTCAGTTTCTTCATCTGCAAAACGGGGATGACAGTCTCTGTCCCATTTTATGGGGTTGTTGTGAGGATCTGCTGAGAGAACTATGAGCTGAGTGCTCAGGGGTTAGGGAAAGAGTGCTGCACCCATGTATACATCCCTGGGCCTGGGGGCAGAGACCCTGGTGTCACCCTGTGCCTCTGCTTCTCACCCCCTAGGGGGCTGCGGGACCCCCAGGGTCCTGCACACCCCCTCGGCTGGCACTCGCCCCTCACCTCGCTGAGCTTGCTCTCCTCGGTCTCTGAGTCCTCCTCCTCCTCGGTCTCCTCCCCCTCAGTGTCCGTGTGCTCCTCGTGGTCCTCCTCCCGGGGGGCGGTAAGGCTGTGCAGCCAGGGCACCCGCACCTCACTCCGCCGCCGCGCCACCACCTGCATGGCCACCGCCGTGCCCCACCGGGCCAGGCTGCTCTGAGGGCGGGAAGGTGGCGGTCCACTGGCTTAACCGCCACTGCCAGAGGCCAGGCAGCCCCAGCAGGCAAAGCCCCGCATCCCCAGGGTCGGTAGAGGGAGGCGAGCAGGGCCTGGCCCCAGCGGATTGTTCCAACTTTTTATGGAGTGGTAACTTACACCCACTGAGGTGTGCAAGGCTTTAGTGTACAGCTCTGGGAAGTTTTAGAAACACATGCGAGTGAGACCAGCACAGATCAAGACAGAGACCGTTTCAACATCCAGAAAACTGTGCCGCTCACCCAGTCAGCACCGCCTACGGGGACCACACATTGGCCTCTATTGCCAAGCACTAACTCTGCCCCTTTGTGAATGGGCTCACACGTGCTTTCTGCCATGCGTAGCTATGTTCAATGTTATGTTGTGAGATTCACCCACATTACTGTCTGAGCAGTTCCTCCTTTTTCATTTCTGGGTCACACTCCACTGAATAAATATACCAAAATATACCTATTTCAGCGCTGATGGACATTTGTGTTGTTCCCATTTCTTAGCTAAGGATAAAGCTAATAGTAACATTTCTAACATATCTTTGAGGGATATAAGCTCTCCTCTCTGTTGGGTAGAGTTGCTAAGTCATAGGGGATGTGTGTGTTTAGCTTTCAGAGGTACTCCTTGCAGTTCTTTAAAAAGTGAAAAAAATCAAGTGGGCCAGAGGGTCCCATGGGAGGAAACTGACCTGGGCAGGTGGGCAGGTGTCCGCTGAGGCACAGCCCAGCTCATTTCAAACCCCTAGGGGGCCCCACAAACAGAGTCTCCTTGTTATACAACCTTAGGGGACACCATTATTTTCTATGTAAATGGTGGTTTCTGAGGTTGTGCCGTAGAGTGGCCTCCGTCCGCTATGGGCTAGGCTAGGGTGCAGGAGTTAGTCTAGCCCCCATGGGGAAGTGACCCCCAGTGTAGGAGACAGGGGAGAACTACTGCTCCCTACAGGACCAGGCATGTGGTGGGCTCTCAGCAAACATTTGCTTAAATGAATGAGCCAGGTTTGACAGTGCTTTTAAAAGTGCCACCCTCATGATGACTGAAAAGTGGTTATCTTGTTCACTAACCTTTATGCTGTAACATTTTTATTTCCTTTTTTAGTGGAGGCAGGGGGCTTAGTTTCTTATTAAAGTTCCTATGAAAAAAATCCAGACTATCCCTGCTAAAATACACAGAGAGTGTGGTGTTGGGGGGAGTAAGCCCTATCTGGGGCTAGAAAAGACAGCTCTACCAGAGGTGCAGTGGGATGCCAATTAGAAGCCTCTAGAGGGGAAACCAGAAGCCTGGGGGAAGTCAGGGATATGGCCCAGCTGGGGCTCTCTGCCCCACAGGAGGGGTTTGGTGCCTTGCACCTTGCTTATTCAGAGTTGACACTCCCAAGTGCCTACAGAGAAGATGGGTGGGGGGAGGTCTCTGCTTTCTCCCAAGAAGGTTGGGGGATAGAGTGGAACCTAGAGGGAGAATGGGAGAGACAGAAGCGGGTGGGATGGGGCAGGATGATCCTAACAAGCAGGCTGCCCTCTTCTCCCCTTGCATCCTAGAGGGTTAGCCCTCCACCCCACCTAAGGTCTCTTATCTTTAGATCTAATGTTCCACCCACCCCCTACCCCTGGCTGGAAGATAGGATGTTCTCAGGACAGGAGGTGGAATTGGATAGGGGATGGGAGGGACCAGGAGGTCCACAGGGTTCCCAGGCCATGGCAACTCAGGGCAGACACTCACCAGGGGCGCCACACCTGGGATCCACATGGCCAAGGCATGGCCCTGTTTCAGTGCCCGGGCTGTGGTCTGGAAGGTGTGTCTAGAGAGAGTGTTGGCCAGGGCCCCAACCCTGCTCACGAAGCTCGGCTTGGCCTTGGGAGGTTTCTGGACATCCTGCAGTCCTGGGGCAGGGGCTAGGTGGGAGTTGTGGAGGGGAAGGAGAGGAAAGCAGATCAGAGAGGAGCTGGACAAAGCTGGGTTGTGTCTAGAGTTGAAAAGGGATCACCCTACTCCAACACAAGCTCACTAGAGACTTGGGGAAATCACTTTCTCCACTTAAAAATGGGGAGAGGGGCCAAATGAAAATAGAGCCCTCTGGAAATCTTGCTGGGCCTTTCCTGCTCCACAGCAGTGGCTGTGTGCTCAGTCGCTTCAGTCGTGTCTGACTCTTTATGACCCTAAGGAGTATACCCAGCTAGGCTTCTCTGTACATGGGATTCTCCAGGCAAGGATACTGGTGTGGGTTGCCATGCCCTCCTCCAGGGGATCTTCCCAACCCAGGAATAGAACCTGTGTCTCCTGCATTGCAGGCAGATTCTTTAACCTCTGAGCCACCAGGGAGAACACTGGCTAGATGAGCCGTGGCTGCCTCTTCCTAATCCACAAGCAACAGGGCCAGGGTTGGGGGGGNCCACTCCAGTGTTCTTGCCTAGAGAATCCCAGGCATGGGGGAGCCTGGTGCGCTGCCGTCTATGGGGTCGCACAGAGTCAGACACGACTGAAGCAACTTAGCAGCAGCAGCAGCAGTCACCAAATGGTCTGATATAGGCCCATGGGGTATCTCATAGAAGGGGGATCAGAAGCAGTGCCCCCACCCCAAGCTCCTGTATGAGTCTGCCTCTGGGCTGTGCCTGCTGGTTTCAAAAAGCCTGCCTTCGTCTGGTCCCACAGGGAGAGGAAGAAGTCCGTTGTGCAGTTTTAGGAGCAGGCAGTGGCCACCAGCCTGGGAAGGCATATGCCACGCTATCCTGCATCATGGGCTCATGCCTGTTCCTCCACTGAGAGGCAGTGAGAACAGAAGGTGGAAGTGCGGAGAAGAGGGGAGGGGCTCACCTTTTCAGGAGGATACTGGAGGGCGGGGATCTTTTCCTCTAGGTGGTCCAGGCCTCGGCAGGCCAGCTCGTTGGCAGCTACAACTGGAAGCAAAAGGCCGTGGTGGGGTGAACCCTGCCTTCACTGTGAGGACCTAGCAGGGGCCTCTGTGCCAAGGAAGGCACCTTGGAGCCCTCAAAACCCCCAGCCCTGCCACCTCCAAAGCGCCGGGCAGCCTGAGGCCCTCTGCCACCACTGGCCCCCATCCACTGTGACCCCTGAGACCGGGATGTCTCCCCTCTGGGTAGCTCTGCAGTCATGCACACCTGCTCTCAGAGCCCAGCACCTACATCTGCGTTATGACTTTAGGCACATCTCAACCTGGCTGAACCTCAAGCTCCTTATTTGTCAAGTGTGGATTAATGTGGACAAACCTTGCAGGGTTGTCAGGAGGAGGAAGTGACAGAACCTATGGGAATCGCCAACAGATCTTGGCCTCTTGTCTTCCTATGACCCCTGTGTGGGTGAGCGCTGGGCGAACATGACAGGGGAAAGCAGAAGTGGCAGCGGGAAGGAAAGGCAGTCGGGCCCTCCGGGAAGACCTTGCTGGGAGCTGGCCTGGCACCGCTTAGGGCCAGAGATGACAGGCTAGTCTAGAGTGCCAGATGGTCCGTGACCCTTCATTTTAAACTTGTGGAGTGAGATGGTCAACAGTGGGAAGAGGGTCACAGGGAAGAGAAAGGGGCAAGTGACAGAGGATGCCAATGCTCCTGGAAGACATGGCCCAGGGGCTACTGAGGATGTCAGCTCTGTGCCCGTGATCATGGAGATCACAGTTTCAAAGGATACCTACATCTCCTCTTTTACATATTCTCCAGGTATCTGAGGTTTTCACAAAATTCTCAAGCAGCAGAGAGAGCCCAGATGACTCAGCTGACTTCTGATATTGGGCCAAATGAGACCCAGGGAGATTACTTAAGGAGCTTGCAGGCAGGGAGGTGGGCCCAGGCCCAGGTCTTCTTTGTATCTGTCCTCTCCTATTTGCTGTGCCATATCCACAGGTACCCATAACTCTCTTCAGGTNCCAGATGACTCAGCTGACTTCTGATATTGGGCCAAATGAGACCCAGGGAGATTACTTAAGGAGCTTGCAGGCAGGGAGGTGGGCCCAGGCCCAGGTCTTCTTTGTATCTGTCCTCTCCTATTTGCTGTGCCATATCCACAGGTACCCATAACTCTCTTCAGGTCGGTGGAAGGCCCTAGACTGCTGGAATTTCCCTCAGTCCTGTCAAGAGCTGTGCCAGGGAGACCATATTTTCAAATAAGACAGAACAATTTGAACAGGGGCAGGCCTGGTAAGCTGTCCTCCACCATCAGGGCCCTGGCTGGCAACTCTCTTCTGCCACTGCCTGTCATGGGGCCAGGAGCATCAGCTGCGGGACCCAGAGGGCTTCCCCTTTCCCTTCACTCCCCGCAGCCCTGCCAGGCCAGCCCTCCTGCCCACTGGCTCTGTGCCAGACTCTGCCAGTTTCTGCTGCTGCTGGATCTGGAGCTAAACTGTGTGTCTGGTCTGCCGTATGCCCCACGCCCACCACTGCCCACCCCATAACTCTGTCTACCCCTTCTCCTGCCAATTATCGTCCTAGGAAAATGCTGACTGGACCAGAGATGAGGCATTATAGATGAGATGAGACCTATGTCTATATCTCTCTCTCATCTCTCACTTAGTAACATACTTGCATGCTAAGTCTCTTCAGTCGTGTCTGACTCTGTGACCCCATGGACTCATTGCAACCCCATGGACCCCATGGCTCCTCTGGCCATGGGATTCTCCAGGCAAGAATACTGGAGTGGGTTGCCATGCCCTCCTCCAGGGGATCTTCCAGACCGAGGGATTGAACCTGCATCTCCTGTATTGGCAAGCAGTCTCCTTACAATTAGCGCCATATATCTACATCTAAATCATCTATATCTATAAATGAAACAACTATGTAACAGAGTGTAGAGAGTTAGGAAGGTAGTCAGATACAAACAAAAAGGCAAACAGACAAGCTGGCTATCAGACAGACTGGCAGACAGGTAAAAGATTGGCAGGCAGTCAGCCTCCGCCGAGGACTCACACTGGGTGGACAGCCTGCGGACCACTGGTTCCATGCTCCAGGCCGCCAGGCTGCTGGCGCCCTGCACGCCCTTCTCGTAGGCATTGCATACAGAGGCCACCAGGGGGTGGGCTTCCTTGGTGCTGGCGTAGGTCTTCTGGAAGCACTCACAGGTGCCGCTCACCACCGGCAGCTGCAGGACCCGCTGCAGCACATTCTCCTGCTCCTGGCATGGAAGGAAAGCAGCGAAAGAAATCAGCTTACTTCCTTCTCCTACCTCCTGGGGAGGTGGTCTCAGAGCTGCGGTGCCCACTAGAGCTGGCGTGGGTCTAGATGACCCGAGGAATCCAGAATAGAGAGGCTTCTGCAGGCCTCACAGGAAACCTAAGAGCCAGGTGGCCTCGCTCTCCTGGTCACAGTCCTGGCTCTGGAGAGCTCCTGAGGCAGCCTCCACCCTCCAGGGGCCACCCCACCCTGCAGCCACTTGAACTTCATGGCCAGGAGTGAGGAGCCAGTGCACCTGTCCAGAGCTTCAGTCCACCGTGAATTGGGAGAGTCACCTGAACATCTTTCGGGTCCTTCTGGGACACACCTCCCTGCCTCCAGTGCTGGTCCCACTGCCTGGGGTGCTCCCCTTCCCTCCCACAGCCCTTTCTGTCTGACAGAAGACACAGCTTGAGTATCGTTTCTCCTGAGAAACTTCCTGACTCTCCCTCATATCAGAAGTCACCATCTCCCTCCCTGGGATGTGTCCGGACTCGCACATGGTGCTGTGCTTATGCTGATCACCTGTGTACTTGGCTCCATCCCAGGAGACTCTCACCAATGTACCTCCAGGGCCTCACCTAAAGCCTGCAGAGTCATGTTAGCTCAACAGGTGACAGGGCTGCACCTAAGGTGTGTAGACCTGCCCAACTGGACAGAATGACAGAATCCTAGGCCTCCAGGGGCCTCTGAAGCAAGAGTGCTTCCCACATCCATCTGGGAGA
The DNA here is from genome assembly GCA_006410615.1 of Neotragus moschatus. Taxonomy (NCBI): domain Eukaryota; kingdom Metazoa; phylum Chordata; class Mammalia; order Artiodactyla; family Bovidae; genus Neotragus; species Neotragus moschatus. The sequence continues at coordinate 1,021,268 of SJYA01002630.1, forward strand.
CTTGCATTTGGAATTCTCTTCGAATGGAGCTCACTCCTCATAGAGTGGCCTATGCCCCTCGTTGGACAGCGTGGCTGAACTGGAATCCACCTCCACCCACTGCTCCACCCGCTGCCCTGTGGAACATTGCTGAGTACATCTATTTCATCATTCGTGGGCTGGCCTTTCACACACTTGAAGATAAGCATCTCTGCCTTTAGCAGTTCCTTCAGTATTCTAAATAACTCTAGTTCCTAACTTAGCTTATAAATGACCCAGCGCTCTGCTCTGCTAATTCCATCCTCTGCACACACTACATTTTGACATAGCCTTTATAGCACTCAGGCTTGAAGATAGCATTCCAGGTGTGATCTGAATGTGTGAGGTCCAGTGAGACCATCACCTCTCATTACTAGGATGCTGGGCTCTTATTAATGCATTCTAACTTTGGCAGCAGGCATATAACTTAACTTTGGATCACCTAGGAATCTTAGTTAAAATTTAAAAAGTGGTCTTTGAGTAAAAAAAAAAAAAAATGCAGATTCTAATCTTGCAGAGAGAGACAATATTTACTCAGTGCCATTATGCTCCAGGCACTGATTGAGGTGCTTCGGTAACATAACCTCATGTAACTCTAACAGCAACCCTCTGAGGTCAGCATTGTCACCAGCATTTTGCCACAGAGGAGAGAAAGACTCAGCGATATGAAGTGACTTACCCAACAACACACAGCTAGTAAGTGGCAGAGCCAGGCTTCCAACTCAGGCCTGAGATGGCAAATTTGTGATTTGCTTCAAAATAACATAAGATGGGTGAAAGGATGGGTGAGGAGAAGACAGTATGTCCATGGGATTCGGTTGCTGTGGCTAGTGAAGGGTACTGTATTTTTCTGTCTATTCTTAGGAATATTAGGAATTCTCCACATAAACATCCCAAGTCTGGCTCAGATGTTCAGGTTCTTTTTGTAGTTTTGAATTTGCACTGCTGCATAGTTTTTCTCCAGAGGGGAGGACCTAGCTTCTGTTTGTAGGAGACTTACATGTACACCAAACCGTAGGCTACAATATTTCAGGTTTTGGTGTCTTGCAGATGAGTTTGACAATTTGAACTAGAAAAAGGTTATGACTGTAAACAATAAAAATTTTCTTTAACATTTTGGACAAAGCCTTCGGGAGCTGATTTAGGCAAAGCCAAAGAGGGAGAGAGGTCCTGGGATGGAAATACACTACCATCTGTTAGGATGGCTTAATTATGCACGTGACCATTTTATGCCTCTCTGTGTTCTGTGATCAAATACAACACATGGCAATTCCTAGTCAAAGGTTAGTTAAAGCCTAACTTGGGACAAGATGGATATTATATGGGCTCACAACTTTTCAGCTTCATTATCTGAACTGTGCCTAAGTTGGAGAGGCCTTGCCAGGAGGCATCAATACACCTAAACGTGTTAAACCTGTCTGAGTCATGCTAAAGACCAGGCTAGACAAATAGTACTAGACACACTGCCCCTGTAGTCCCTTCTCACATACATAACGTGTGCTGTGTAGCTCTAAGAGGTGCCATTTACATAGACTAACATATCCAAGATGGCTCTGGAGTTACAGAATGCAGAGTCTTGGTCCTGAGAATTCAGTTTTGCCTGGGTGGACAAAGCATGGACTTCTGTGTCAGGCTTTAGAATACAGTAGTTGCCTTCCTCTCCTTGTCCCCCACCAGCCAATTTTTTCTCCAAGGTGCTTAGTTTTTAAAAGGCATCATTCCCCCTCCACCCCTCACATTCTCTAACAGCCTTCTGCAAAAGCAAGAATAATGAAGATGTAACACTTAATGAATTATGAATATAACCTAGACATACTTTGCTCTAAGCCCTCTTAGCCCTTCCTCCCAGCTCCTCCCTCCCCCTAGAGTTGTCCACTGCTTCATATAAGCCCAAGTTACTTACAGGAAGGTCTCCATCCAGCAAGGTGGGGCCCTTGTTGACTGCCATTGGAGCTCTTCAAGCTGCAAAGCAGAAGGTTTTAGGTCCATGAGAAAGTCCTCAGCCTGAAATCCACAGGGTCAGTCCCTATCCCTCAAGGCCATCAAGGGGACCCAGGCTTCAAGTTCCCTGAAGAGAAGGTATTTGGAGGATGAATGTCACAGACAAGTGGCTAGTCCTTAGAGTCCTACAAGGATGAGGCCTGGCAGCCTACTTGTCGAGACCAAAGTTTCTTTTAAGTATTCAGGGTAAGAAATAAAAAATGAAAGTAGCTTCTAAGAGATAAGAGGTTTTAGATGAAGTTTGGGAGCTCTCAGATGAGGGTCCAAGAGACTAAAAGAATGAATTTCAGGTTTGCTCTTTTTTTTTTTTTTAATGAAAAAGTTCTGCATTAATTCCTCTCTTTTTAAGCAAGCATAGCTGCCAGTTGTTCCTCTGCTCAGCCAGATAAGAAAATAGCCATTCGTAAAACCAGCCATTTCAGTTGTGTTCTGGAAAAGCCAGTGGCTGCAGAGTATTTACATTCTTGGTCATTCACCCTCAATAACCTCTCCTTCAGGGGTTTCCCTGCAGGCCTCTTCATCCTCAGTAAAATTCCCAGAAGACCCTTACCCTCAACTTCTTTACTTCTCGGAAACCAACCAGGTAAGGTTGTCTCAGAAGCCCCACACTCACTCCAGCTGATGTTGTCTCAGTGCCACAGAGCCCAGACTGCCGAGTGTCTCATCCGGAGGAAACAAATCCAATTGCTCTTGAGCAAAGCTATTAACACTTCCCAGCTAGAGGAGGGCAGAGAGGAAGAGAAAGTCCGGTCAGCCTGTTGTCATGGTTATTTGACCCAGGGTCCCCTGGGCATATCCTGACTTCTGTAAGGAGATTTAGCCAACTAGGGGGTAGAGAGCAGGGCTGAGGGAAAACCAGACTCAGAGGAGTTATTATTCCTGAGCAATGAAATATCTGCTCTGTGACCCATTTCTGACCCTCACTTCTCAAAAAAGCTGTTTTCCAGAAAGAAGATGTTGGGGTATATGTCAGTAAACACATAACCTCTAAAGTTTTATAATCTTTGACTCCTTTTCCATAGAGGGGCCTGTGGAATGGTTTTCAATCCATTTCCCTCATCCTTATTTTTTTACTATCAAGAATGACTTTTGAACAGTAAGATTTGAACCCACAAAGGAACACAGTTTACCTGAACGTGTTAGTCTTTTGATTATGAAGATAAATTACTCTCAGTGAAGAAGAGAACCAGAGCTGGGGTAGATTCCTTGACAATCTAGGCTTAATGGAGCTATTTCAATCTCTGTAAATCCCAGATTTCCAGAAAGTTTATTGAACTCTGCCTGATTTAAGATGCCACCAGAATATGCAGTGAGAAACCCAACTGGATTTTGTCAAGTCCGGAAAAGACAATGTTGACCAAGATTCAGTTACTGATCAACAGCATCCAGACAGCCACTGATCACCGCTCCTCCCTTCCTAAGCAATGAATCATACAGGACCCCAAGCTAATTCCTGGCTTCAGAGATGTTGGAAGGTTGTGATGTAAGCCATAGTTTTCAGATTATCTAAGAAGGGCTTTTAAATTAACATAAGTAATAGGACAAAACATTTCCCTTATTTTTTGCAAAATCGTACCTACTGTTGGCTCTCTGCTAAGCTGTATACTGTGGGCAATCAGAGAAAGAGGCAGCAAGTGGAGAGCAATGGAGATGTGTAACAGATTCTCTGTAATCAATTCTATGTCTAAGATATGATAAGGCAAGAAACTAGAAGTCAGGAAGGGGAGGAAAGGGTCAAATGGAGTCTCCAAAAAGAATAATAAATATGTGATACCACCAATTTATGACAAAAACTCTTCAGAAAGTGGGCTTAGAAGGAACCTACCTCAACATAATAAAGGATACGACACATAATAAACATACGACACACCTAGAGCTAAAATCAAACTCAGTGGTGAAAAGGTGAAAGTATTTCCTCTAAAGTAAGGCACAGACAAGGATGTCCACTCTAGACACTTTTATTCAACACAGTTTTGGAAGTTCTAGCTATGGCTATCAGAGAAGAAAAAGAAACAAAAGGAATCCAAAAGATTCCAAACAAAATTCCAAAAGAATCCAAATTGGAAAGAAGTAAAGCTGTCTGTTTACAGATGACATGATACGATAACCTAAGAAATCCTAAAGATGCTGCCAGAAAACTACTAGAGCTCATCAGTGAATCTGGTAAAGTTGCAAGATACAAAATTAATACATAAAAATTTCTTGCAATTCTATACACTAACAATGAAAGACCAGAAATATAGATTACAGAAACAATCTCATTTACCATCCCATAAAAAAAAAAAAAAAAAAGATACCTAGGAATAAACCTACCTAAGGAGGCAAAACTATAGGATACTGATGAAAAAATCAAAGATGACAAAATGGAAAGCTATACTATGTTCTTGGATTGACAGAATCAATATTGTGAAAATTACTATACTACCCAAAGCAATTTACAAATTCAGTGCAATCCCTATCATATTACCAAGGGCATTTTTCACAGAATTAGAACAAAAAATTTTACAGTTTGTATGGAAACACAGAAGACCATGAATAGTAAAAGCAATGTTGAGAAAGAAGAACAGAGCTGCAGGAATGAGGCACCCTGACTTCAGACTATACTACAAAGTTACAGTAATCAAAACAGTATGATTCAGGCACAAAACCACAAATATAGATCAGGGAAACAAGACAGAAGTCCAGTGATAAACCCATGTACCTGCACCTATGACCATCTCAGTTCAGTTCAGTTGCTCAGTCATGTCCAACTCTTTGCAGCCCCATGGACTGAAGTGTGTCAGGCCTCCCTGTCTATCACCAACTCCTGGAGTTTATTCAAACTCATGTCCACTGAGTCAGTGATGCCATCCAACCATCTCATCCTCTGTCACTCTTTTCTCCTCCTGCCTTCAATTTTTCCCAGCATCAGGCTCTTTTCAAATGACTCCGTTCTTTGCATCAGGTGGCCAAAATATTGGAGTTTCAGCTTCAGCATCAGTCCTTCCAACAAATATTCAGGACTGATTTCCTTTAGGATGGACTGGCTGGATCTCCTTGCAGTCCAAGGGACTCTCAAGAGTCTTCTCCAACACCACAGTTCAAAAGCATCAATTCTTCGGGGCTCAGCTTTCTTTACAGTTCAACTCTCACACCCATACATAACTACTGGGAAAACCATACCTTTGACTAGATGGATCTTTGTTGGCAAAGTAATGTCTCTGCTTTTTAATATGCTGTCTAGGTTGGTTATAACTTTTCTTCCAAGGAGCAAGTGTCTTTTAATTTCATGGCTGCAGTCACCATCTGCAGTGATTTNTACATAACTACTGGGAAAACCATACCTTTGACTAGATGGATCTTTGTTGGCAAAGTAATGTCTCTGCTTTTTAATATGCTGTCTAGGTTGGTTATAACTTTTCTTCCAAGGAGCAAGTGTCTTTTAATTTCATGGCTGCAGTCACCATCTGCAGTGATTTTGGAGCCCCCCCCCAAAATATAGTCTCTTACTGTTTACACATCTATTTGCCATGAAGTGATGGGACCAGATGCCATGACCTTTTTCTGAATGTTGAGTTTTAAGCCAACTTTTTCAGTCTCATCTTTTACTTTCATCAAGAGGCTCTTTAGTTCTTCCTTGCTTTCTGTCATAAGGGTGGTGTCATCTGGATATCTGAGGTTATTGATATTTCTCCTGGCAATCTTGATTTCAGCTTGTGCTTCTTCCAGCCCAGCGTTTCTCATGATGTACTCTGCATATAAGTTAAATAAGCAGGATGACAATATACAGCCTTGACATACTCCTTTCCCTATTTGGAACCAGTCTATTGTTCCATGTCCAGTTCTAATTGTTGCTTCTTGACCTGCATACAGATTTCTCAGGAGGCAGATCAGGTGGTCTGGTATTCCTATCTCTTGAAGAATTTTCCACAGTTTGTTGTGATCCACACACTCAAAGGCTTTGGCATAGTCAATGAGTGAGATGATTTTTTGGAACTCTCTTGCTTTTTCAATGTTCCAGTGGATGTTGGCAATTTGATCTCTGGTTCCTCTGCCTTTTCTAAATCCAGCTTGAACATCTGGAAGTTCATGCTTCACATAATGTTGAAGCCTGGCTTGGAGAATTTTGAGCATTTTCTATGACAAGGGAGGCAAGAATATACAGTGAAGAAAAGATAGTCTCTTCAATAAGTGGTACTGCAAAAACTGTCCAGTTTTTGCAGTACCACATGTACAAAATGAAAACCACTTGTACCACATGTACAAAACTGAAGTCAGAACATTCCCTAACACCATACACAAAAACAAAATAGATTAAAGACCTAAATGTAAGGCTAGGTACTATAAAACTCTTAGAGGAAAACATATGCAGAACATTCTTTGATATAAGTCACAGCAAGATCTCTTTCAATCCACTGCTTAGAATAATGAAAATAAAAACAAAAATTAAAAAATGGGACCTAAGCTTAAAAGCTTTTGCACAGCAAAACAAACCCTAAACAAAACGAAATGACAACTCTCAGAATGGGAGAAAACATTTGTAAATGAAGCAACCAACAAGGGATTAATCTCCAAAATACACAAATAGCTTATGCAGCTCAATATCAAAAACAAATAACCCAATCAAAAAATGGGTGGAAGACCTAAATAGACATTTCTCTAAAGAAGACACAGAAATGGCCAACAAACGTCTGAAAAGAGTCTCAACATTGCTAATTATTAGAGAAATGCAAATCAAAACTACAACGAGATATCACCTCACATCAGTTAGAATGGCCATCATCAAACGGGCTATAAATGATAAATGCTGGAGAGAGTGTGGAGAAAAGGGAACCTTCTTGTATTGTCAATGAGAAAGTAAACTGGTATAATCATTATGGAAAACAGTATGGAGGTTCCTTAAAAAACTAAAAACAGAACTACCATATGACCCAGCAGCCCCATTCCTAAGCATATATCTAGAGAAAACCATAATTCCAAAGGATTCACATGCCCTGTTCACTGAAGAACAATTTACAGTAGCCAGGACACAAAAGCAAGGTAAAAGTACATTGAGAGAAGAAAGGATAAAAAAGACGTTGTACATATATATATAATGGAATATTACGGAGCCATAAAAAGAAATGACATTTGCAGCAATGTGGGTGGACCTAGAGGCTATCATACAAAGTAGAGTTATGTCAGAAAGAGAAAAACATTGTATAATATCATTTATATGTGGAATCTAGAAAAATAGTATAGATGAACTTGTCTGCAAAGCAAAAATATTTATAGAGTCACAAATGTAGAGAAGAAACTTATGGTTATCAAAGGGGGATGGGGGTAAAATGAGTTGGGAGATTGGGACTGACATATATTTATAATTGATACAATGTATAAAATAAGTAAATAATGAGAGCCTACAGTTTAGCACAGGGAACNGAACTTGTCTGCAAAGCAAAAATATTTATAGAGTCACAAATGTAGAGAAGAAACTTATGGTTATCAAAGGGGGATGGGGGTAAAATGAGTTGGGAGATTGGGACTGACATATATTTATAATTGATACAATGTATAAAATAAGTAAATAATGAGAGCCTACAGTTTAGCACAGGGAACTCAGTGCTCTGTGGTGATCTAAACAGAAAGAAAATCTAAAAATGAGTGGATATATGTATAACTGATTCGCTTTGCTACACAGCAAGAAACAAATACAGCATTGCAAAGCAAATACATTCCAATAAAAATTACTAAAATATTTAAAATATGTGATACATTTAATACTTATTGATCCAACCTGGGCTTTGAAAATATAAGACAGTAGTAGAGAGAGAGGGAAGTACCTGAAGAAGTGGCCTCTGCCTTCACCTCACTTCAAGGTTTAGGTCAAATTATCTATGTGTCAAGAGAGCAACCTGGGCCAAAGGGCAGTGTTAAGACTTTGAAGTCATGGCTTTGAGCCAGAGGGAGTACAGGGCTCTGTGCCTGAAAGCTCTGTTGACAAAGCTGACTCTTTGGCCGTGTCAGCTGGGCATCCAGAATGTGGGTGAGAAGTGAGAAGTGGTGAAAAGGGTCTAACAGAGTCCCATGGGAAGAGTCCACTTTCCAGCAGCAGCTTGAAGGACATAGTTATTTCTTTTTATTCCCCATCCCTATATGCCCCGCCCCCGACCCTGTCCAACTACCCCATGAGCATAGGGACCTTGGTCATCCTGTATACAAATGGATCCCAGATCTAAGCACGGCACTCAAACATTTGTTGTTGAATAAACAAATTCTAGGCAACAATGTTCAGCTGTGAATGTGCTGGTCTATATATCTAAGAAATGTCTTTGGACAAATATTATATGGTATCACTTAGTGGTATAGAACCTGCCTGCTAATGCAGGAGACATAAATGATGTGGGTTCTCTCCCTGGGTTGAGAAGATTCACTGGAGGGCAACCCACTCCAGTATTCTTGCCCAAAGAATCACTTGGACAGAGGATCCTGGGAGGCTACAGTCCATAGAGTCACAAAGTCGGACATGATTGAAGTGACTTAGCGTGCATGCACATATGGAATCTAAAAAATAATACAAATGAATTTATATACAAAAGAGAAACAGACTCACAGACATAGAAATCAAACTTATTGTTAGCAAAGGGGAACAGGGGTAGGGATAAATTAGGAGTATGGGATTAACAAACTACTATACATAAAACACATAAATATGGATTTTTTTGTATAGCACAGGGAACTATATTCAATACCTTATAATAACTTATAATGGAAAATAATCTAAAAAATACAAATATATCACTGATTCACTTTGATGTATGCCTGAAACTAACAATATTTATTGTAAACCAGTTATACTTCAATTTTTTAAAAAAGAAAAAACAGAAATATAGTTATTAAGAATACTTACCATTTGAGGTGAGGGTATGGGGTAAAAGAGAAAATAGGTGACGGAGATTAACAAACTTCTTATAGTTATAAAATAAATGTGTCACAGGTATGGAATGTACAATGTGGAAAATTTAATCAATAAATATATAATACCTTTGTCTGGTGATAGATAACTAGATTTATTGTGGTGATCATTTTGAAATGTGTAGAAATATCGAATTACTATGTTCTGTACCAGGAAATAACACTGTGCTGTAGGTCACTTTTACTTCAAAACCAAACTCGTAGAAAAAGAAATCAGATCTGTGGTTATCAGAGGCAGGAGATGGAGAGAGAGGTACCTGGAGGAAGGCAGTCAAAAACTACAAACTTCCAGTTTATAAGACAAATAAGTACTAGGGATGTATGGACAACATGATAAATACAATTAACACTGTTGTATGTTATTTATGGAAGTTCTTTAGTGAGTAAACCCTAAGGGTTCTAAATGTAAGGAAAAAATTTTTTATTTCTTTAATTTTGTATCTATATAAGATGATGGATATTTACTAAATCTACTGTGGTGATCATTTCATGATGTATGTAAGTCAAATCATTATTCTATATACCTTATACAGTACTATGTCAATTATATCTCAGTAAAACTGGGAGAGAAAAAAATATCTTTGGTTTTTAGAATCCTTCCTGAATGAATATGGAGAACTGAAGGTGGGGATGGTTAGTTAGAAAGGAGAAAAGTGCACAGGGAAGGAGGTACCATTAAGGTTTTCACAAATTCTAGAAGAGGTGGCTTTTCCCAAGCTCCCCATCACCCACTCTAACTTACAGAGGACAAAACTACCAAGATGGTCACACTGTTAAAATGCCATTACAGAGTCAAGCTTTTCCAGGCAGAGGCAAAACACCACTGATGGGGATAATATATGGACTCTCAGCAGTCTGGACAAGATTGTGTTAGAGGTCTCTTTCAACCAGGATGTTCTATACTTAAATCTTTCTTCATCCTTCTCCTGCTCTTGGACCTTCCAGCCAAGAGCTTATTTTACCAGAACTCACTCTATCGACTGTGTAGACTGCTTATCTTAGGACCACCTTACTTTAACTCTTGTCCATTCTCAGAACACACTCACAGATTCATGAGTAAATTTTGTCTACAGATTTATTAGACATAATTTATTACAGCAGAAGATATGGACAAAGTAAGTATAGTTAATATTTTTTTATTTGCCCCAATCTAGCAGCTTTCATTTCTCTTAAAATTCTTAAAATGTTCTTTGTCAAATCCTGTATCTTGATTGGTTACTCAAAAAATAGACAGCCAAGTACCTGAATCTATTTTTTAAGAATCTCAATCATATTTATGGAAAATTTACTGAGTGTACATTTCTCATTGCTATTCAGATAAATGTGATGGCTTTACTGGTAAGGCTGACACTGGCCTCTTATCTGATGTTACCCTATTTCTCTATCTCACTTGCCTCATATTAAGAGGANACAGCCAAGTACCTGAATCTATTTTTTAAGAATCTCAATCATATTTATGGAAAATTTACTGAGTGTACATTTCTCATTGCTATTCAGATAAATGTGATGGCTTTACTGGTAAGGCTGACACTGGCCTCTTATCTGATGTTACCCTATTTCTCTATATCATTTGCCTCATATTAAGAGGATCTACAATCACAAGAAAGAGCTCAACATCCTGCATGAGCAAGTGGCATTCACTCAGTACTCTGGTGTCTTCCTCACTCATAGCTCACTGCCCTTTTCTACTTTTCCCAACCACTCCACAAATATGAAGTCTGACTTACAGAATGTTATGATCCTTCTACTTTATAGTATTCATGAAGTTTCTTAACTTCATAAGTTTCAATGAGAATTAATGTATAAATGCCCATACTGTTATATCACTTTAAATAAAACAATCCAGTTGGTGGATCTAGATATCTGTAGAACAGAATATAAACCACTAGCCAACAAATGTTCTTAAAAAAAAAAAAGGGCTTTCTGTACGGGATTCTGGAGAGTCTCACACTTCTACCCAATCAGGAAGATAGTGACACATGGAAAGAGCACTGGATTGGGAGTCAGAGAAACGAGGTCTGGCCTCAGTTTTTTTTTTTTTCTTTTTCTTTTTTAATTTGGCTGTGCTAGGTCTTAGTTGTGGCATGAAGGATCTTTAATTGCAGTATGTGGGATCTAGTTCCCCGACCAGGAATTGAACCCTGGACCCCCTGCATTGGGAGCACAGAGTCCTAGCCAATGGACCACTAGGAAAGTCTCTGTCCTCAGTTTTAACCTGTCTCCTCATCTGTCACAAGCTGACCCACAGGTACCAACTGTAACTTTCCACATTATTTTTACTTCATGTCCTTTCTATCTGCTTTTTGTTTTTCCTCACTGCATTATCTAAAGACACAATTTATACCATGAAGACACCTGATGAATTTCTGATTTTACTCCTGGACAGAGGAAGGACAGGAGTGCAGTGATGTGAAAGGTAAGTTAAGAGGCTAGAAGGCCAGCTCTGCTCCATCCTGGCACTGACAGCTATAGGGGAAGCGGGGTAAGCGACCAGATCAGGGGCCTCTACTAGATCTGAGGGCTGTGCATCAGACCTACTGGAGTTGTGCAAAAGTAGTCAGGCACAAAGACTTAGTCATGTCCAATTCTGTGCGACCCCATGGACTATAGCCCACCAGGCTCCTCTGTCCATGGGATTCTCCAGGCAAGAGTACTGGAGTGGATTACCATGCCCTTCTCCAGGGAACTTCCCTACCCAGGGGTCGAATGAACCCAGGCCTCCAGAATTGCAGTCGTTATATATTAGTGTCCACTTGTTAGTTTAGATCTTTTCAATTTTTCTCTTTCAATTTTTATTTATTTAGCAAACACTGAGCTCCTAATACGCACATAAGAGATGCTCAATAAATGTGAGATGAAGGAAAAATACACAGAGATTTAGAAGTCACTCCCGCACTCTAGAAAACACATAAATCTTCAAGCTCTCCCCTTCACCATCCTTGGCCCCACCTCTGTTCACGTCACGGTCACTAAATGTTCATGTGAATAAGTCCTCAAGCACAGTATGACACGGCTGTGCCTAGTGCAACTGTCCATTTCACTTACAGCTTGTCTTCAAACAAGATACTTGTCTTCAGCCTGAAACCATGTCAACAGGTCTTCAGTTTCATCTGAGGATACGCCACAGTGATGATGCCTGCTACCGAGGACACGAGGCCTCCGAGGCCTATGATGCCAGGATTGGACTTATAGATCCCCAACTGGTCCAAGGGGTTCAGGATGTCACAGAAGTTCTTCACTGTGTCCAGAAACAAGGGAGGATGCCTCTTCAGAGAGTGGAATAAGAGAAGAAGAAGGGACTGGAGCCACTCTGTCTCCTCGTCGGCCACACTGTACCTGAGGGCATCCTGGGATGGTGACTTCTCCCTCTTTGCCCTGTCGTGTGCAACCTGTTTCATCTGCAGGGAGACTTCATACAGATCCCTGGCCAGGCTCAGCAGAAGAGAATAGTAGTAATAGCGGGCAGCCCACCTTCGCCATTTCTCTTTGTTAACACCAGAGGCGAGCCCTGTACTCCTCACGAAGAGGACGGTGTCACAGATGAAATAAATCACACGGTTCAAGCTGGCTAATGTTAGGCATACGCGGGGCACCAGGTCAGTGGCACGAATGCTCTGCTGTGTCGCCTGGAGAGCATGCACCACATTGCCTAGTCTGAACCCTGCAAGAAGAACCCACAAGAATTAATGGTTATTTAACCAGATGTAACAGGATTTTACAGGCAGAAGCCCTGTATCAGGGTGAGAGGTCAGCACTGCTTTTTTTAACAACTGACTGTCATCTGTGGCTCAGTCTTTGCTCAGGAAAGGAAAAGCACTTTACAGTAGGTTAAGGACACCTAAGATGATCCTGGAAGGCAAAAAAAAAAAAAAACAGCAACCCTTTAAACTTATTGCCTCCATTTGAATGACAACATTAACAAATGACAACATACTTTAGGCCAGGTCAATCATAAGTGTGGGGTATTACAATTTGCATATTACCAGCTATACTTCTTTAGAAGGAAGGTACAGCAGTAACATGAACTCCGGAATACAACATTCTTTTGGAGAGTCTGATGCCTTACACTTATTTACTTTCCAGTTAAAAGACTGCTTTTAAAAAAAACTCTTTCCATGGTGGCTCAGCAGTAAAGAATCCACCTGCCAGTGCAGGAGACGCAGGTTTAATCCCTGGGTTGGGAAGATCCCCTGGAAAGGAAATGGCAACCTATGCCAGTATTCTTGCCTGGGAAATCCCATGGACAGAGGAGCCTTGAGGGCTAGAGTCCATGAGGTTACAAACAGTTGGACACAACTTAGCGACTTAACAAAACATCATCCTGCAATTTCTCTGGTCCAAAGCCCTTATGGCTCCCTACTGTCAAAAAGCCAAAGTAGAGATAACAGGATTTAGTGGGTAGCACAACTAATAATACTGTCATATGTGACACCTAGTTCAACTAAATCAACCATTACCAGGGCATTTCCTTTATCAGAGCACATAACTGGATCAGTGATGCACCAATCAATAAATATTTGTATACATTACAATCTGAAACATTATGGAGGATACAAAAGAAGTATTTTCCATACATGAATATATCTTAGACCCAGTAAATTCTCAGAAGTAGCTACCCTCAGGAAACACTGATCTCAGAAAAATGTTTGGTATTGTTTTATCAAAAATAACACAAAATATGTAATGAATAATCCAGGTTTCCATTTCTAGCTGTTGCACTAGGTAGCTTAGTGACCTTGGGTAAGTCCTTTCTAAACGTCAAAGACCAGTAATTTTTAAAGGACCTTTGAGCCCCAACATTCCAAAGAGGGAGAACTTCTAATCTTGGCTTTCCAATCCACCCAGAAGACCTCCTTCCCATCCCTCTGCATGATGAAGTAAGTCTTCTGCTCATCAAACTAGTTTCCTCATTGATCTTCCAACACAATGGCTTGCTCAAAGCAGTCCTGAGCCTCCATTAGAGGAAACTACCCTTCAAGAATGCTTTCCTAATCCTTCTCTCTCTTGCCACACCTCAAGTTCCACCTCCTCAAGACACCTTTCTTTTTCTGAACCAACATATTTGGTACTAAATCTTATATCATTAGACCATGTGATTTTAGTTCTTCCATAAAGCTCAGAACCATACCTACATGAAGCAGATACCCAAAATGAATTAAATGAGTGCAACACTGACTGCTTTTTGCATTTTACATGAAAACAATCCCACAAATGACTTAAGAAAAAGTTTCCATCCATTTCCTCTAGCAATCCCTCAAGAAAAAGGAAAAGGGAAGGGGGTCAAGGATATAGCTACTGTATTCTCTTAGGGCTCCCAGGAGCCAGAAGTTCATGTCAGAGATTGCCAGAATATTTTGTGATTCTAAGAACTAAAGGTGAACTAACATATTGTATGTCCCACTGGTTACGATGAAGCAGAAAGACAAGATGTCGCACCAAATGTGAACATAGGAGAGTGTTTGTGAACCGTTTGCAGCAAAATATTCCATCTTTATGGCCTATCATTCCATGAGGGCAGCCTTACTAGTGACCTTCATCAATAAGCTTGACTGACTAGAAATTCATGACCTAGGAAGTATTTTTGTGAATTACAAGGTCTGAGGATTCTAAACCAGGAGCCACTGTCCCTCAAGGGACAGGGTACTTACATTTACGGCCAGTGCTCACACTGGATTCCAGTTTCTTGAGCTTCATTATAACCTTCTCATTGTCAGCTTTAGGCTCTAACAAATATCTAAGCAACATGCATGTGTACTGAGTGGCTCTGAAATGGAAAAGAAAAATGAAGAGAATGATTTACAAGCCAAATAAAATGTGATTCATGAAGTAAGGGAAAGAGAAATATGTCTTGCCGAAAACAAAGTTTCCAAGACAATTTCTCATGCAGCAGCTCTTACAAGAGCAAAATTCTGCAACACTCATTTTTTCACAAGGCCAAAGGGTAGAACATGTGATGAAAATGCAACACAAAGGTAATGAAAGAGAAATCTGCAAAAATAGAGTGAACAGTTCCTCAGAACACCGGTTGCTGGCACAGACAAATGGATATAGTCAAGAGTTAAACTGCGGAAAAGTCTACCTCATGTTAAGTCTGCAAAGATCCATATTCTTTATTTTCTCCAGTGTAAATTTCTAAAAGATTTTCAGATTTCTAAAAGGAAATTTTTACCAACTACTTAATGTGACAGGTCACACACTCAAAGCAGAACCAATGAAACACTGGCATACTGTTTAGCTTTTTATAAAAGAAGCAAATACAGACCAACACATAAGTAAGTATAGATTTGTCTATCAAACTAATTAGCATTTTATATAAAATACAGACTCCTGTTTAATAATACTAAATATTCAATAAAGTGATCACTATTGTGAGTACAAACAGCAATGCCTTACTGACAGAAACATAACAAATGAAAATAAAAAAGAAACATAACAAATGAAAAATTTTATATCATATAATGAAACATCTAAATGCATTTGGCATTCTAGTAAATAAAGTAGATAGATGCCTGTTTCCTACTGTACCTGCATCTGAATCCCCTTATGCTATAAATATTATTCTCAATAAAAATGGTGAATGTGTTACTATGTCTGAAGTAATAAGAAATAATCTCTCTTTCTCTTGTAAGTATGTTTCCTGGCTAAAGGGCTCAAGCTGGTCAGGTCAATGAATCCCTTTTTCTCAGATCTGGCCTAATAATAGGAATGTGTCCAAAAACAAGACATTATTTTCTGAATGCCAGTGTATTCACAAAAGCTGTAGGTCATCAAAGGGATTAGGAAATGAATAACAGAAATCTCAGATCTTGAGATAAGTACATGCTGAGTACATATAATAAGTATATACTAAGCAATTATTTATTAACCAACCTCATTGATAAAATTTTCAGGGTATATTCTAAGCACCCTGGAACTGGAGGCTTCTGTTTTAATGAAGTTTGTATATAATGTGACCATTTTGAAAATCTACCAAATTAGTTAGAAAGATAGTATGGCTTGATAGTTAAAGAACTGGGTCCTGAAGTCAACTGTGTGGTTTTAAATCTCTCAGTTCAGTCATTTAGTCCCTATTAAACTCGTTCTGCTTCAGTTTCCCCATTTCTGTGAAATGGGAATGATTTCAAGAATTTAACCTAATAGGGTTGTGTTGGCAGTTAAGTGGGTTAATAGTTGTAACACTGAGAAAACATCTGGCATTAAGCCCGGTTCCAAAAGTCTCATAATTGTTGCTGCTGCTGCTGCTAAGTCGCTTCTGTCCTGTCCGACTCTGTGCGACCCCAGAGACGGCAGTCCACCAGGCTCCCCCGTCCCTGGACTCTCCAGGCAAGAACACTGGAGTGGGTTGCCATTACCTTCTCCAATGCATGAAAGTGAAAAGTTTGGGTGGTTACTGTTCATCTTGTATGTATCAGCAATGTACACTCAGAAGAAAAACTGTTAAATAAAACTGCAATTGTGACTAACTTCTTTTTATTAAGCACGACTCAACCAAATCCCTAAAAGAAACGTTAGGAGCTAGTATTAAAGCCACAATCTCTTTAATATTTTCAGCAGCACGGGCGTATACCTCGGAAGGGTGGTCAGTTCTTTCTGAGGCTCTCCACACTGCATTCTACGGTTCACAAAACTATTTCACAGGCGGTATCTCGCTGAGATACGGATGACAAACACAATTCCTCCCCATAAGTATTTCATGGAGCTTTTCTAGACACTACCAAGTGCTCAGATGTCAACCCCGAGTTTGTCTGAAATAATTCCTTGGAGGAATATTGAGCGGAGAAAACCCACTCTTCCTGGGGTGAGGAGAGGAGGGTTCGTAGGCTGGTTTACCGCAGCCGGCGGCCTGGAGGCGCGGGACCGGACGGGAAGGGAGGTGTGTTCGGCCCAACCTCATTGACGTTAGGGTGAGGAGGGGCTCCCGGGCCACGCTATTGCCGGGAGCCGGCAGCGGATTTCCCGGCTTCGTCCCCGGGGCTACTACCGCCCTCTCCGGGTGTGGAGAACTGGGAACTGTCGACCCGGGTGAGAGGACCCGGGAAGGGGTAGAGGCCGCGGGCACCTAACTCACCTGAAGAGTCGGTCCCGGCCCTGGGTCTGGTTGGTGAAGCGGATAAAGGCGTCCATGGCACCCAGCCCAAGGACACGCGTCGCACCGGGCTCTGTCACTAGTCCTCAGGGGCGGCCGACGGTTCCCCGCGGGAGCCTCGGTTTCTCCACACCCGAGGGACCGAGTCTCCCCTTCCCCGCGGGAGCCTCGGTTTCTCCACACCCGAGGGACCGAGTCTCCCCGCCCCCACGGGGGCGTGTACACCTTCCAAAGAGGACTTAGTGGACGTCCGNGCAATCCATGGGGTCGCAAAGAGTCAGACACGACTGAGTGACTGAACTGAACTGAACTGAACTGAACTGAAGGATTTATTGCAGGGCACCAAGCAAAGGAGTGGGAAATGAGTCTTGGATCCACTCCTTCTTGGTTTTTGGGTTAAGGATATTTTAACGTGGAAAAACAAAGAAATTGGGATTATCATTGTCTTGTGACGTTTCTGTGACATGTCTTAGTCATAGTTTTGGGAGCTATAGATGACCCAGTTCATGATTCTCTGGCCAGGTAGTCCATGGCTCCGGGATCTAAGAGCTTAATCTTTTCCTGGAGAAACAACCTGAGTTTGTATGTTAATGATGATGTCTATAACAGCAATCTTAGTACATTTAAGATGTTATCGGCAACTGCAATCTTAGTCATCTGATTCTGGTTGACTAGTGTACAGGATTGAGGTCAGAGGGGAGAAGAAATGGAGTGAAGTCAAAGGAGAGAGGCAAGGGAGNACAACCTGAGTTTGTATGTTAATGATGATGTCTATAACAGCAATCTTAGTACATTTAAGATGTTATCGGCAACTGCAATCTTAGTCATCTGATTCTGGTTGACTAGTGTACAGGATTGAGGTCAGAGGGGAGAAGAAATGGAGTGAAGTCAAAGGAGAGAGGCAAGGGAGTAAAGTTTCAGGTAGAGAGATTAATCACAAACTCAGTAAGGGAACTTAGTTTTATCTGGGCTTGGTTTCATATTATATTCCTATAAATAGTTGTTCTGATGTGTAGTCAAGTTATTTCATTAAGTTTGATCTTCTGACTTCCAAGATTCGTTGTGCAATACCAGAACAGTATTTGAATAGGATTAATTTCTCCCACTACTTGGCTAGATTCTCCTGAGTACTCTACCTGTTATTTGTGAATAATGAGGTTTTCTGTTCTTGCTGGTGGAAACAGGCATTATTCCTGGCCCTGTGTGAGCTCAGTTTAGTGTTTCCACTGCTAATTTCAGGTGATTCTTTCCTTTCAGACTCAGACCCAGATAGTCTCTTCTCACTTTGCATGGAAACATCACAAATATACTCTCACAAGTGAGAAAAGATGATGGTACCAGGGCCTTTATAAGGCTTCCAGGGCCCCTAGGCACTCCAACAGTGCAAGACCCTGCTCCACTACCTATTAAACATCTTAGAATGTACCCCGTGTTCCACATTAGATGCCTTTTATTAACTGTAACATTTGAAAACCTTTTTATAATTGTACAGTTTTGAGTTTTATAAAATACAGATTGCTTGTTCTTTTCTTATAGACTTAGATATTACGTACACACAGTGGAGTTGATATGCTGTCAATGTTCTCATAAATATTTATTTTGATTTTGTGGGATTTTCTTTTTCAGTTCATTTCTTTTCAGGTCTCAGATATTTCTGTAAGCCCTTGAAAAATCTCATAGGCTCTGGGCACTGTGCCTACAGAGCTGGATGGCTGCAAGGGGGATAGAGAGGAAGGAGTAAACTGGACAGCAAGGAATGGAAGTGTTTGAGCTGTACCTGACTGGAGGTGAAAGGAAAATAAGCAGAGAGTCATGGCCCCCTGCCCAGCTGGCTTCAGCACAGCCATTTGCAGAGATGGAAGAGCCAGGAGAAGGCATAAGTTTCAGAGAAAGGGTGTATTCAGTTTGGGGCAGAAAGCCACTCTCTTATCAGGAGGTGAGAAAGGCAGCAAGAAATCAAATTCCTTTCCTTTCATCATAGCACATGTCATCTTGGGGTGGCCTGAAAGATATGAATAGTCAGAACCTGTCTCTGCTGATATCCTTATTAAAATGAAGAGCATATCTTAGTGATGCAGCAATGAGGAAGGTGCCAGGCTCTAGAATAAATAGTGCCCATAAGTGAGTATGCTAAGGAGGAGGATGTGCTGTCTTCTGATAACGTCCCCCTTTTATCTCTAAGTACCTCGGCTTACTTCTTTGACCAGCTTTTCAGAATTTCATAGACATTTCCAACACTATCTTCTGTGATGGCAAGTCCCAAAGGAAGTCGAAGTCAGAAGATGAAGCTTCCCATCTTTACCCGAAAGGGGACACTGGAGGTGCCATCCCCGACAGAGAAGGACTGGTCTAAGGACGATGAAGATGACTGGGTCTTCAAGGATCCAGATCAAGAGCAAGATTCCCTACCCCAGCCATATCGAATGATCAACAAGATGGTGAACTCACTGTTTGACCGTGCCTGGGAAATTATTGAGGCGAGGGACACCTCAAACAAAGCTGAGCTCCACCGGATCCAGCCCACCGTGTACCATCCACTTAGAGAAAGTAAGGTATGGAGCAGCTGCCAAGGTGGCCTTGTTTCTCAACTGAGTGGTGGTTTGAACATTTGTTTTATTAATTATTTATTTATTTGGCTGTGCTGGGTCTCAGTTGCACCATGCGGGATCTTCATTTTGTTATGTGGGTTCTTTTGTTACAGCACAGGGGCTCGAGAGCACATGGGCTCACTAACTGGGGCATGTGGGCTCTCTCGCTGACCAGAGATCAAACTCATGGCCCCTGCATTTCAAGGCAGAGTCTTAACCACTGGACCACTGGGGAAGTCCCCTCGACTGAGTGTTAAGGGAATGAAAACACCTGATCCAGGGAAGGAATTCCTGCCAGAAATCTTCATTCACCTGCAGGACAGATGCAGGTTGGAAAGATTACAAGCTTGCTGATGTTGATTGAAACGGATTTCGTCATTGCCTGGGTAAATGGGTGTTCTGGTTGACTGAAGATTATGCGCATCTACCTTTTACATCCTATTGTTATTTGAAAATCTTTCGGAGTGTATCAATCAGTCTTGCTTGGTAGTTGAGAATTTGCCCGGGTGTCAGCTACAACTCTTTCCACAGTGTTCTAGAAGAACAAAGTACAGGGAATGAGGCCACTGGTCCACTTATCGCAGGGCTGTGGCCATGCTTGGTGTTGTGAACCAGCATTTCTTCTCGACTTCCTTGCTTTCTCTTGCCCCTTTCCCCTAAATGTAGAATACTATGACTTTCTTGATATCTGGGCAAGATATTTAGATGAGTACTGCATTTGGGTGTGGAGAAGGCAATGGCAACTCACTCCAGTACTCCTGCCTGGAAAATCCCATGGGCGGAAGAGCCTGGTAGGCTGCAGTCCATGGGGTTGCTAAAAGTCGGACACGACTGAGCGACTTCACTTTCACTTTTCACTTTCATGCATTGGAAAAGGAAATGGCAACCCACTCCAGTGTTCTTGCCTGGAGAATCCCAGGGACAGGGGAGCCTGATGGGCTGCCGTCTATGGGGTCGCACAGAGTCGGACACGACTGAAGTGACTTAGCAGCAGCAACAGCAGCAGCATTTGGGTGGGATAACTAGGAAGGACCTGCATCCCTTTTTAAAGAGTTAGCTCAGGAATTCCCTAGTGGTCCAGTGGTTAAGGCTCCACACTCCTCTTGCAGGGGGCAAAGGTTCCATCCTGGCCGGAGAACTGAGAATCCTACAAGCTGCACAGCGCTGCCAAAAAAGAAAAGTTCACTCATATTACTTGCAGATGGCAGTAAATGAAAACTGTTCCTTTTCTCTTTGTTTTGCTTTTTCCAGCTCAACACAATGCCAAACTGCATGGATGTTTCCCAAGACTATGTGTTTATTGGAGGAAGCAAAGGATTCTCTGTCTACAATCTGCATAATGCTAAACAGTTATATGTTTGGGAGAAACTTAAGGTTGATGTCATTTCCATCTTGGCCACAGATTTGGGGAGTGAAATACTTATTGCTCCTGTGGATGAAACAGGTACATGTTCCTCTCTTTCCTTTTTAGCCTAATTTACAGGTGCCTGTCGACTGTTGTTCAGTTTACTCTTTTTTCCAGGCATGGGAGAGACCAGACATGGCGAGTTCTCCCTGGTCATGTGGTAGCAGCCAACATCTGCAGGACAGTGTGGTGTGCCAGGCACTGTTCTAACATTTCACATATGTTGGTCCATTTTACCCTCACAATAGCCTAGGAGATAGGCATAGTTTATTATTCTTGTTTTTCAGAAGAGGTAACACAGAAAGTGGGCTTCCTGGGTGACTCAGTGGTAAAGAATCTGCCTGCCAATACAGGAAATGCGGGTTTGATCCCTGAGTTGGGAAGATCCCCTGGAGGAGGAAATGGCAACCCACTCCAGTATTCTTGCCTGGAGAATTCCATGGACAGAGGAGCCTGACAGGCTACAGTCCATGGGTTTGCAAAGAGTCAGACATGACTTAGCCACTAAATAACAACAGAGAAAGTGGCACAGGCAGGATTTGAACCAGGCAGTGTAGCCCCAGAGTCCACACCTTTTCCAGCACTGAGCAGTCCTGCTGCTTGCTTCACCCCCGTCAGCCTGAGGATGAACCAGGCAGGGGAACCTTTGCGCAGAGAACTATGGATGGTGTCCTGGAGGATGCTCTTTCTGTAGGAGAATGACCTGATTCCACTGACGTTTTAGGAAGAGCACCCAGATAGGAGTTTGAAAAACCCAAATGGAAAGGTAGAGAGACCAGGAAGAGCTAGTGCATCCATTGAGAAGAGAAATTATGAAGGTCTCAATTAAGGCAGGAGCTGTTTAAATGAAAAGTGCACTATGGTTCTGTAAGATGTTAACACTAGGGAAAGTGAGATGAGGGGTATAAGGGAATGCTTTGTAGTATTTTTGTGATTTTTCTATATGTCTAAAATTAGTTCAAAATAAAAAGCTTAAAAAATGAAAAGGAAAATATAATGGAAAAACTTGGTGAGAGATGGAACATATGTGTGAAGTTGGGGAGTTGGGGTGTGAAGAAAAATGACTCCTTTCTGCCTTTAGATAATGGGGTAGAAGAT
This sequence comes from Neotragus moschatus, assembly GCA_006410615.1. NCBI lineage: Eukaryota > Metazoa > Chordata > Mammalia > Artiodactyla > Bovidae > Neotragus > Neotragus moschatus. The sequence goes on from SJYA01002630.1 coordinate 1,043,397, forward strand.
GATACCATTCCTTGAAAAGCAGTTATAGAAGAGTAAGGTTCCAGGGGACTGTGAGTTGAAAGCTTCCATTTGCACATGTACATGTTCGAGGCACCTGGCGTAGGAATGTTGATATTCAGGAGGAGTTTGGGCTGACGATAGGATTGCATTTATCACACTGCATTATATCCAGTTAGTTTCAGGTCTCTGTGATTCTGAATGTGATAAACGGGAGGGCGGAGACTGCCTTGGTTGTCCTTCGCACCTTTGAGGTCTTGGAGCAGATATCCCATGAATATTTATTGTGTTGAGTTAGACTTTCACCCACAATGGGCCAGGTGCCTCTTCAAAGACTGTATTATGGCAATATAGGTAGATTATGAGTGTCTGGGAGGCACCTGAAGAAAGTGGCAAGAAATTTGTGAGTGGTGATCATATACTAGAGCCCTTAGGTTAAATGGGAATTAGAATGACCGAATTACTTACTGAATCGACAAAATTAACTTCATGAGGAGCTTGCTGGGGTTTGAGAGATGAGGCACAGAGAAGAGGAAGAAACTATCCTTTCCCTCAGAGAATCCACGCACTTGAAAGAGGAATAATGAACACTCACAGGAAGTGAGGGCTTCTCTCGTAGCTCTTGTAAAGAATCCTGCAATGCAGGAGACCCGGGTTCGATTCCTGGGTCTGGAAGATTCCCTGGAGAAGGAAATGCAACTCACTCCAGTATTCTTGCCTGGAAAATCCCATTGACAGAGGAGCCTGGTGGGCTACAGTCCATGGGGTCACAAGAGTCAGACAGGACTTAGGGAGTAAATCACCACGGCCATAGGAAGTGATTGGATGACAATGTGAAACACTGGGATGATGTGCTAAAACAGGTGGACGGAAATCAGGGAGTGTATCAGTGTAGCTGAAGTGCTTACAAACAGATCCTGAAAGAAGAAGGTAGGGCCAGTGTAGCTAGAGATAACCTAAGAGCGAGAACAGCTTGAACATTTCAAGTGAGGGGTGAAGGAAGGCCAGGAAACCAAGATGATCGTGAGCAGTGGGGGGGCTAGGGAGGAAGCCTAATAATGCACGAGCTTATGATATTTCAGAAAGTCAAATATATAAAATTCCAATTTGTCTCCAGTTCATTTGTCTGTCTCTCAATCTTCCTTATTTTTCTGTTTCAGGTATCGTTCGACTGTTTTATTTTTATAAGGATGGTCTTTACCTCATCAAAGCCATCAATGAATCGGTAAGCTCCTGTTCTTTCATCGATAGCTGAGCCAAAAGCTGTAGCAAATCATGTCTACTTTTAACATGGAGGCAATTACAGCTATCCTAGAATAGAGAGAAGTAGAGACCTCCCTGGCCAGGAAGCCTCCTCCAGAATATCCAACTGAAAGATCCCTCACCATCAGAGAGTACATACTGAATGCCTTCGATTTATTTGCCTTCTTGTCAAGAGAAGAAATTTACTAAGGAACTCCAGTCCAAATTGAGCACCAGATCAACATATCTAATAACGACTTTGTTGTTGTTTAGTTGCTATGTCATGTCCAACTCTTTTGCGACCACATGGACTATAACCCACCAGGCTCCTCTGTCCATGGAGTTCTCCAGGCAAGGATACTGCAATGGATAGCCATTTCCTTCTCCAGAGGAACTTCCCAACCCAGGCATCGAACCAATGTCTCCTGCATCAGGCAGATTCTTTACCACTGAGCCACCAGGGAAGCCCTAATGACTACTTACAAGTCCCTAAATTTTCCAGGCTGCTTCACATCCTGTTCTCTTATCTATACTCTTCCCTCCACCTAGAAAGCTCTCCTTGTTTCCCTGCCTACTATGTGTGCCTCTTAAATTGCTCTCATTCCTTAAGACCAGCTCAGACATCCTCTTCTCTGAGATACTTTCCCAAGAGAAGTTGACCTTTCCCTCCTATGTCACCACCATATAGGACAGAATTTCTATCACAGTGTTTCTCCACCCTCCATACTTATTTATTTATATGACTGTTTCTTCTCCTGGAGGTAAGTTCCTCGAGAGCATAGGACATGGACCCATATATTTCTTATTCCTAGTACCTTGCCTGCATACTGTAGGTTTTTGAAAGTGTTTTTTAAATTAACAAACCCAAAAAGGAGGAGGTATTACTAAGAGTATATTTTTAATTGCAGTTTATTTTATAAAAAATATTACTGATGAGCCCAAAGCAATTCAGTGTGGGATGCTGGAGTGATGCTGGAATGCTGGATAAACAAATTGAGGGAAGGAATGAAGCTCAACCCTACGTCACATCATATATAAAAATTAGAGATTAATTATAGACTTAACTTTAAAGGGCAAAGACATTATCCTTTTTAAAGAAAATACAGGAAATGCTCTTGAGCGCAGGCGGCTGCGGAGCCGGCTCACTTGAGCGCGGCCGAGAGGAACCACCCCGCGTCCAAGAGACAGCGGCAGAGAGTCCCGGGCTGTGACGGCGCAGGAACGGCTGAGAGGAGATACCCCACTTCCGAGGTCAGGGGNCATTTTTCTTTACTGATGTATACCCCTTGCATAGCATTGTACACAAAACATAGAATGTACTCAAAAAAAGTGTTAAATAAAAAAAAAATAAATAAATAAAAATAAAAAAAATAAAGAAAATACAGGAAATGGTTTTTGCAACCTTGGGGCAAGCAAAGACTTCTTAGGACATAAAAGGCACTAATTGTAAGAGAAAAAAACTGAAATGGGACTTCATCAAAGAAACTTCTCAAGCCTCATGTGAGTGAATGAAAGTCTCTCAGTTGCATCTGACTCTTTGTGACCCCATGGACTGTATAGTCCATGGAATTCTCCAGGCCAGAATACTAGAGTGAGTAGCTGTTCCCTTATCCAGTGGATCTTCCCAACCCAGGAATCAAACCCAGATCTCCCACATTGTGGGCAGATTCTTTACCAACTGAGCTACCAGGGAAGCCCAAGAATACTGGAGTGAGTAGCCTATCCCTTCTCCAGTGGATCTTCCCAACCCAGGAATTGAACTGGGGTCTCTTGCATTGCAGGCGGATTTTTTACCAACCAAGCTATCAGGAAGCTCTCAGGCCTCCTGTGATATGCAAAAATTAACTCAAAATGAATTATTTGAGCTATATGAAAAATCAAAAACTATAAAACCTCTAGAAGAAAACATAGGAGCAAGTCTTTGTGACTTTTGTTAAGCAAAGATTTTTTTTTTAACTACAATACTGAAACTGTATTCATACAAGAAAAAAAAAAAGATAAATCAGACTTCATCAAAACTAAAACCTTCTGTTCTACAAAAGACCCTGTTAAAAGAATAAAAAGGCAAGTTATAGACTAGGAGCAAATAACTGCAAATCACATATCTGATAAAAGACTTGTATCTAGAAGATATAAAGAACTCTCAAAACTCAAAAATAAGAAAAACAACACAGGTTTTTAAAATGAGCAAATATCTTGAAGAAAAAAAAAAAAAGTTCACCAAAGAATATAGAGAAGATAAATAAGATGTTCACTACCATTAGTCATTAGGGAAAATGCAAACTAAAATCATGACCTATCACTGCATGTGTACTAGAATGCCTAAAATTGAAAAGACAGACCATACCAAGTGTTGGCAGCACTATGAAACAGCTGGGACTCTCATACGCTGCTGGTGGTGAAGGCTAGTGCCACAACCACTTTGGCAGTTATTTTTTAAAAGATGTTAAACGTACACCCACCATATGATGTGGCCATTCCACTCCCAGATATTTGCCTGGGAGAAATGAAAGTATATTTCCATATGAAGATTTGTACATGGACGTTCCTAGCAGCTTTCTTTGTCATAGCCAGAAACCAGAAACCACTCTGCACCCATCAACAGGTAAATGGCTAAGTCGATCTTGGCACATACTGCTCAGCAGTAAAAAGGGATACATATAACAACATGGCTACATCTCAGAATAATTAGGCTGAGTGAAAGAAGTCTGACAAAAAAGAATACGTATATAGTGTATGATCCCATTTCTATAAAATTCAAGAAGATACAAAACTAATCTAGGGACAGGGAATGCCAGTTTTTGCCTGGGATAGGTTGGGAGAGGGGTGGAAGGAAGGCTTACAAAGGGGCGGGAGGAATGGATATGTTCCTTATCTTGATTGTGGTGCTGGTTTCAACGGATCTATATATGTCTAAACTAATCAAAATGTACAGTTTAAATATGCGTAGTTTATTATGTCATTATCATATCCCTAATAAAACGTATGCTCATCAAAAGATGCTGTTGGGGACTTCCTTGGTAGTACAGTAGATTGGAATCTGCCTGCCAATGCAGGGGACGCAGGTTTGATCTCTGGTCTGGGAAGATCCCATATGCCGCGGAGCAGCTAAGCCAGACTACCACAACTACTGAGCCGGAGCTCTAGAGCCCACGAGCAACTACTGCAACTGCTGAGGCACTTAGAGCCCGTGTTCCACAACAAAAGAAGCCACCACAGTGAGAAGCCAACGCACTGCAACAAAGCATAACACCCCCCCCCCCCACCGCTTGCCCAGCTAGATAAAGCCCGTGCATAACAATGAAGACCCAGCACAGTCAAAAACAGATAATTAAAAGGTGCTGTTAGAGTTTAATCAGTATTAGGGGCAGAGAGTGGACCCCAGAGAGCTCTGAGAAACCCCACTGCCGCCCTGCCCAGTGACCCTATACTATAAAATGCCCAAACTCATCATGTAAATATGTCCAAGCTCATCAAGTTGTACCTTTAATATCTGTCCCTTTGTGAAGTTGCTCAGTCATGTCCGACTCTTTGTAATCCCATGGACTGTAGCCTACCAGGCTCCTCCATCCATGGAATTTTCCAGACAAGAGTACTGGAGTGGGTTGCCATTTCCTTCTCCAGGGGATCTTCCCAACTCAGGGATCGAACCCAGGTTTCCCCCATTGCAGGCAGACACTTTACCGTCTGAACCACCAGGGAAAACTGTTTTTAAATTTTATGTAAAAAGAAATCTCTTTAAAAAAAAGATACAAGGAATACTTATCAACTCGTTTCAGAACTGTGACCAGCAGAACCGTGATATCTAAACTTGACAGGGACATTATACACAAAGTAATGTTAGTGAATTACAACACACCCATAGTGTTCAAAAAATTAATTCATAACATATATGTCTTTTAGGGACTTCATTATTGCCTTTGGAAGTTGCTAGGGTACAAAGTCTGTATTCCGAAAACTCATCAGTGAGAGCATCAAGCATTTCTCTTGACTTTCCCACATAGGCCATGCTGCTGCTGCTGCTACTAAGTTGCTTCAGTCGTGTCTGACTCTGTGCGACCCCATAGATGGTAGCCCACCAGGCTCCCCCGTCCCTGGGATTCTCCAGGCAAGAACACTGGAGTGGGTTGCCATTTCCTTCTCCAGTGCATGAAAGTGAGAAGTGAAAGTGAAGTTGCTCAGTCTTGTCCGACTCTTAGCGATCCCATGGACTGCAGCCCACCAGGTTCCTCTGTCTGTAGGATTTTCCAGGCAAGAGTACTGGAGTGGGGGGGTGCCATTTCCTTCTCCTTAGGCCATACTTCTGGATAATCAAATCAATGATGACAGAAAAAATGGAGAGATTTTCTTTATAGAATTCTAACAAATGTGGATTCTCTGTATACCTCAGTTGATAAAGAATCCACCTGCAGTGCAGAAGACCCCAGTCCAATTTCTGGGTTGGGAAGATCCACTGGAGAAGGGATAGGCTACCCACTCAAGTATTCCTGGGCTTCCCTTGTGGCTCAGCTGGTAAAGAATCTGCCTGCAATGAGGGAGACCTGGGTTTGATTCCTGGGTTGGGAAGATTCCCTGGAGAAGGGAAAGGCTACCCACTCCAGCATTCTGGCCTGGAGAATTCTATGGAATATATAGCCCATGGGGTCACAAAGAGTCAGACACGACTGAGTGATTTTCACTTTGAATTTCAACAGATGTGGAAGGAATGATAGAACTAGACTATCTTAATTTTTAGCCATTTTGCAGAGGAATGGTCTAGATCATTACATCAGTGCTAATGGGAAACTTTATAATTGATGAGCCAGGATGACACCTGTTGTCAGTGATCAATGTAAACTTTATTTAAAGAAAGACAAGCTAGCTATTATGAGCCTCCTGATGTGATGCTGGAGGGTGTTCTGTATGGTAAGCTTGCCTTTTGTTTTAATTGTACCTAAATCTAATCAAACCTCTAGATCTGGCTACTGGTTTATAGGAAATACAAGGGATCTCAAGGTTATATTAAATAATGCCACGGGATGCAATTGGTCCAATCCAGAAAGTGAAAAAATCCATAGGACAATTGACCTGATTTAGTCAACAAGAAAATGGCAAAAAGAAAAACAAATGAGGTAGCGGTTATAAATCAAAAGAGATTTAAGAGATAAATTAACTAAATTTACTACATAGACTTTATTTGAATCCTGATTTGAACAAACCAATTGTGGAGAGACACTTATGAGACAATTGAGGAAATTTGAAAACATACTAGCTAGTAAGTGATGTTAAAAAGTTAGGATTAATTAAATAAAAATGTTTAATGAAGTCAGGAGGTAATAAAATAAGATTTCCCATATAACTGAGGAAGTTGAGTAATGGATACATGGGGTTCATTATACTATTTTCTGTCATCATATGCATTTGAAATTTCTATAAAACCTATAAGTTGATATTAAAATATATAAATAAAAATGTTTTTAAAATGACCATACTACCCAAGACAATCTATAGATTCAATGCAATCCTTATCAAAACACCAATGGCATTTTTCACAGAACTAGAATAAATAATTTAAAAATTTGTATGAAAATACACAGAAGACCCTAAATGTCAAAGCAAGTTTGAGAAAGAAGAGCAGAGCTGGAGGAATCATGATTCCTGACTTTATACTATACTACAAAGCTACAGTAATCAAAACAGTAGGTACTAGCACAAAAACAGACACATCGGTTAACTAAACAGGATAGAAAGCCCATGCAATTATGGTCAGTTAATCTGTGACAAAGGAGGCAAAATTAGGAAAGGCAGTCTCTTCAATAAGTGGTGCTGGGAAAACTGGACAGCTACATGTAAAAGAATGAAACTCAAACATTCTCTAACACTTATACAAAAATAAACTCAAAATTATACATTTATACATACAAACAATGGAATACTACTAAGCCATTAAAAGAATGAAATTTTGCCATTTGCTGCAAAATGGATGAATTTGGATGGTATTATGGTAACCTAGATAGTGTATTAAAAAGCAGAGACATTACTTTGCCAACAAAGGTCCGTCTAGTCAAGGCTATGGTTTTTCCAGTGGTCATGTATGGATGTGAGAGTTGGACTGTGAAGAAAGCTGAGCACAGAAGAATTGATGCTTTTGAACTGTGGTGTTGGACAAGACTCTTGAGAGTCCTTTGGACTGCAAGGAGATCCAACCAGTCCATCTTAAAGGAGATCAGCCCTGGGTGTTCATTGGAAAGACTGATGCTGAAGCTGAAACTCCAATACTTTGGCCACCTCATGCAAAGAGTTGACTTACTGGAAAAGACTCTGATGCTGGGAGGGATTGGGGGCAGGAGGAGAAGGGGACAACAGAGGATGAGATGGCTGGATAGCATCACGGACTCGCTGGACATGAGTTTGGGTAAACTCTGGGAGTTGGTGATGGACAGGGAGGCCTGGCGCGCTGTGATTCATGGGGTCGCAAAGAGTCAGACACAACTGAGTGACTGAACTGATGCTAAGTGAAAAAAGACAAATATTGTATATTACTTTTATGTGGAATCTAAAAAATATAGCAAAGTAGTTAGTATGACAAAAAAGAAAAAAACCAAGAAACAGACAGATATAGAGAACAAACTAATACTTACAAGGGGTATGGAGAAGTAAGGAAGAGTAATATAGGATTACGGAATTAAGAGATACAAACTGTTATGCGTAAAATGAGCTACAGGGATATTTTGAACAATATGAGGAATATAGCCAGTATTTTATAATAACTATAAATGGAGTATACAGTTTAAAAATTGTGAATCACTATACTGTACATCAAATATACTTCCATTTTTAAACAAGAAAGTGAAAGAGAAACCAAATGTTTAAAACTCCCTCTCCTTAAATAATTTAGGGGGCTTACTAGCCTAATTCTTCTAGGCACATAATTTTGCTAGTCTTAGAGCCCCTGAAAGGTATAACACATCTGTATACATTGAGTCTTTTTCACCTTGCTGAAAATGCAAGCAGGTTTCATACTAGGGTTCCATTCAGTCTCTACTTGATATGGACTGAATATTTTTGTGCCTTTAAAATTCATGTTGAAATTCTGATCCCCAGTGTGGGAGGTGATTAGGTCATGAGGGCAGAGTTCTCATGAGTGGAATTACAGCCCAAGAGAGCTCCCTCAACCCTTCCACCACATGACACAGAGGTGGCAGGCGGTCCATGAGCCAGGAAGCTAGGTCTTAGCAGACACTGGATCTGCCAGAAATCCTTGGAAATCATGGATCATGAGAAATAGATGTTGTTTATGAGCCAAATCAGACTATGGCCATACTATAGCCTAGACAGAGCCTTTTTTTCAAGCAACTGACCAGAGTTTTCATTGTCATGTAGAGCTCTTTTCAACATATTTTGAAAAGAGCTGTTCATAGGGCTGTAGGGTTTGCAACCTGACCAGGAGATCAGATAGTATGAAATCACTGCAAATGATCAGGAGTATTTATGAAACCAGGAAATAAGTCCAAAATCCTTTAGATGGAAAATTGAGTTCTACTTTACATGCAATCTTGTCCAATTCCTATACAAAAATGGAAAGTCTGAAGCAATTTGAGGCATCTTTTTATGCCTCAATCTTAAGAAGGATATTTTTCCCGATGTGAACTACAAAAGGCCCTGAAATACACTCTCCTCTATCATCATGCTGAACTTATTCTCTCAGCTTTTCTCTTCTTTTTAGGAGGACGCCAGCAAGCAAACCACTTGTATAAAGATGGAAATTTCTAAAGGAGGGAACTTTGCAGCCTTGCTCCTACAAGGTAAGACTAACCAAAGCCTCTTCAGATGATTCACATTTCCAGTATCTTCCAGATAATCACTTTCCCCAAAACATATTTTACTTTTAAAAATAATTTTATTTATTGATTTTTGGATGTGCTGGGCCTTTGCTGCTGCGTGTGCTTTTCTAGGGGCTCCTCTCTAGTTGCAGTGCGTGGTCTTCTTATTGTGGTGGGTTCTCTTGTTGCTGAGCACTGACTCTAGGATGTGCTGGCTTCGGTAGTTGCAGGGTGTGGGCTCAGTAGTTGCAGCTCCCAGGCTCTGGAGTGTAGGCTCGGTAGTGTGGTGCTCCTTACCACAGGAGCTTAGTTTCTCCTTACCACAGGAGCTTAGTTGCTCCTTACCACATGGGATCTTCCCAGACCAGGGATCAAACTTGTGTCCCCTGTGTTGGCAGGCAGATTCTTTACCACTGAGCCAAGGGAAGCCCTCCAACCCTTTTATTTAGAAATAATTTACAGAAGAGTTGCAAAGATATGACTGAGTTCCCTTATATCCTTCACCCAGTGTCCCAAATACCAACATTTACTATAACCATGATACATTTGTCAAAATTAAGCAAATAACATTGGTATAATACAATAAACTACAGATTTTTTTTTTTCCGATTTTGCCAGTTTTTCCTACATAAGTTTTTTTGGCTCCAAGGTACAATCCAGGATATCATATTGTATTCGGTCATCATCTTTTTACAATGTACCTATATGTGTGATGTCTTACCTTGTTTTTCATGACCTCAACGCATTTGAGGAGTACCAGTCAGGTATTTTGTACAAGGGCCCTGATTTTCANTCCGATTTTGCCAGTTTTTCCTACATAAGTTTTTTTGGCTCCAAGGTACAATCCAGGATATCATATTGTATTCGGTCATCATCTTTTTACAATGTACCTATATGTGTGATGTCTTACCTTGTTTTTCATGACCTCAACGCATTTGAGGAGTACCAGTCAGGTATTTTGTACAAGGGCCCTGATTTTCAGTTTGAATTTTTCCTCATATTTAAACTGGGGTTAAGGATTTGGGGGAAGATCTCACAGAGGTGAAATACTCTTTTCATTGAATTATACTGGGGGGTATGTGATAGCACCACTGCTGATGTTAACCCTGATCACTTAAAGTGATCTGCCAGCTTTCTCCACTGTTGAGCGACTGTTTTTCCCTTTCCATGCTCTAGGTCCAGACCACACTCGAGGGGAGAAAATGTAAACACCATTTTCTGGATGTAGGATGATCAGAGAATTTTGAGACCTATGTTGAAACCTCCACAGTGACTGATAAACATTTAGGAGATACTTGGAGATTACGGGGCTTCCCTGGTGGCTCAGAGGGTAAAGTGTCTACCTGCAATGCAGGAGACCCAGGTTTGATCCCTGGGTCAGGAAGATCTACTGGAGGAGGAAATGACAACCCACTTCAGTACTCTTGCCTGGAAAATCCCGTGGATGGAGAAGCCTGATAGGCTACAGTCCATGGTGTCGCAAAGAGTCAGATACGACTGAGCAACTTCACTTTCACTTTTCACTTGGAGATTATGCAAATATCCTGTTTGTCATTAAACTTTTGCCCACCAGTTTTAGCATTCAACACTAGATCTTGCTTGTTGCAATTATTCCTGTGGTAATAGAAAGTATTTTATCCAAATGATTATTAGCTTGACATTTAACTTTTAAATAATTAGACATTTGGCATCTTGGCCTCTATTTAGATTCTTGCCCCAGGTCCCTCAGATGTTAGACGCTGGAGAAAGATACATATCTTGTAATGCTTTATGCACCAAAGGAAACTTTTGTACTATCTGTAGTAGTTTCTTAGGGCTGTTATACCAAAGTACCACAAACTGGCTGGCTTAAAATTACAGACATTTATTCCCCCACAACTCTGGAGTCCAAAAGTCTGAGAAAAAGATGTCTATATGATTACTTTTTTAAGGAAACATTTAGCCAGAATCCCATTCTAGGAAAGTAACTTTTCCTGGGTTGGCAGGTATTCAGTACAGAAGCTGAGCATGTTTCTTTGACAAGATAAAGTTCTCACAGCCACCCCATGGGTTGTCATCTCCTCAAATATTGGTCAGAAGAATTCTCTTGAGGCATCTCTCACAATTCAGTTCTAGCCCTTTGTCAGCCATACCCCTCTCAAGTACTGATTCTGTAGATGCCACTTTCCTCCCCAGGTGGGAATAGCTGTAACACAAAATATCAGTGGAACTTACCATTTGGAACCTAGAAAGCGTGGGGACCAGGCAGTGTGGACAGTCAGGTTGAAACTGTTACACTGGCGTGGTGAGGGTGAGAAGCCCATCTCCAGTTAGAGGCAGTGACCTGGGGAGAGGAGCTCTGGACTCTCTGTGAGTGAGGACTGGCAACAACCACTACAGAACCACGTCTCCTTCAGTTTGTCAAAGTTGCTGTTCCGAAGGTGCTCACTGGCCTCTGTGCCAGTGGTTCTGAGAAGATGGGCCATTTCTCTGAGGAAACTCATTGCCTGCTTGCATTTGTTCAACGGTTCCTTGGTTTCCCAATGCAGGAGCCGGGGACATTTGGCTGGATGTGTATAAGTTGCCCAAGGAGTCTTGGGTCAAGGAAGTGCAGTACCCCCAACTTGCTGTAAATACAAAGAAAAAAGTCAGACAGCAGCTGCAATTGGTAGGTAATACCTGTCTTCAACTGATATGTTCCTCCCTGCCCACATCTAGCGTACCTCCTCCTTGCAATTTCAGGACGAAGGAGCCCATCTGGAGGCTGCAAGACAGGACAAGAGGCACCCTGGCCTGTGTCTCTCAAGTCAGTTTGCTTCGGTTAAAATAAGATGGTTAAAAAGCCGAGGGGTCTTAAACAGTGGAACATGGTATCTCTCTCATCCGAGAGTTGCCTCTCCACCAAGACCACTCCCAGGCATTTCTCTGGGAGAGTGGTTTTTTGGGTTTTTTTTTGACTCTGACTAATAGATGTATTTTTCCCCCTCCTGGGCTGAAATAATCCTTCCGTGTCTCTCCACTACAGTCTCTACTACACTTTCCAGATTGTGGTATAAAGCTGTTGTTCTAAATATATGGAATATGTGTATTCTTCATATTATCCTTAGAAGGTAGGTAGAACTCTACTACTTCAGTTTAATTATATGTGATCCCTGGGACTCATGCCATCTCTTTAAAATACAATATTTAAGCAAAAAAGATTTTAAGACAATTTTCTCACCTATCTAGTGTGCAGTTATTATGTATATTGGCTGCATTCTGTGTGGCATGTAGGACCTGAGCTCCCTGACCAGGGGTCGAACCCATGCCCCCAGCAGTGGACGTGCACAGTCCTAACCACCGGACCACCAGGGAACTCCCAAAGTGTACTTATTATTTTTTTTAATCAACAACAACAAATATCAATTGAGAACGCCTTTAAAACATATTGTGCTATGTACTATAAAGTGTTAGTGAAATTAATCTATGAGACCAAGATTGGCACATTCAGTGCCAAGTACATTGAGTGGCTTTGAATAAATGCCCTTTTTCTCCAGTGAAAGTCTTCGTAGCAAGGTGTGATTTTTTTGTATCTCTGGGAGAGTTACTGGCCCAGAGACATTCCGCCTCTAAATTCTTACAGAATCTATTCTTGTACCTCTCTTTGATACTTCTCATATACTATCCTGTTGTGCCTGAAAGTTTTTTTCTCCTAACTAGCTGGTAAATTTCTAGGTGGTTGTACCTTCTGCTTCTTTTTGTCAACCATCCCCATGGCATCCTACTCAGTGCCCAACAGATACATTTTTTGAGGGAACAGATACATTTTTTAAGGGATTAACTTATTATCCAAGTAAGAAAAGCACCTTGGAATGGGGGTGATTTGTCACCATAATTCACTCAGTTTCTATACACTGGGAGTTCAGTTCAGTTGCTTAGTCGTGTCCGACTCTTTGCGACCCCGTGAATTGCAGCACGCCAGGCCTTCCTGTCTATCACCAACTCCCGGAGTTCACTCAGACTCATGTCCATCAAGTCCATGATGCCATCCAGCCAACTCATCCTCTGTCGCCCCTTTTCCCTCCTGCCCCCAATCTCTCCCAGCATCAGAGTCTTTTCCAATGAGTCAACTCTTTGCATGAGGTGGCCAAAGTACTGGAGTTTCAGCTTTAGCATCATTCCTTCCAAAGAACATCCATGGCTGATCTCCTTCAGAATGGACTGGTTGGATCTCCTTGCAGTCCAAGGGACTCACAAGAGTCTTCTCCAACACCACAGTTCAAAAGCATCAATTCTCTGGTGCTTAGCCTTCTTCACAGTCCAACTCTCACATCCATACATGACCATTGGAAAAACCATAGAAGCAATCAACTAATGCCAGTTACAGTGGTAGCTCTTGTACTATGAATTATCTTTAGAGTTACTTATAAATAATAATTGTCAACATCACTGATATATTTTGTCAATCAGAAATATTCACTTTAACTTAGATTTTTGTAATAGTCTCCTAGCTGACCCCCTCCCTTTTACTCATATTCTTTCTTAACGTCACTAATGATTTCTTGTTTCCCCAGATAGGTTTTAAGATCCTAGAAAATGGGTATCATGTATTAAAATCCTACAGGCCAAAGGACCACACAAATATTGGTCCTCCATGTCTATGGGGATGAGTTCACATTTCACAAGAGGGCAAGAAGGAGCAACTCAAAAAATTAAAGGAAGAAAGGGAGCATATTCCAAACCCATCATGAATTAATTTCTCATTTTTCTCCCCAGAACACTCCTGATTCTGTGATGGCAGATAGCTTAGATACGGTAAGAAACTTTAAAGAATATCTCCAAAGGGATTTAACTTGCATGTTAGAAATTTTTATTTTGATTTTAAAGGTACCCTACATGTCAAATATATTAATAAAATATTCTTACCAGGGCATTGTTTTCAGATTCTCTGTGATTTGATCTTGTGCCTCATTGTCTTGAAGATGGCTCCCTATCCTTGAGCATAACTGACCCAAGTCATTGGTTCAGGGGTGGGTTTCCCTGAGACAGGGGCCCTACCAGTGTTTTCACATGGCCACGGACTTTTGTAAAATTGGAAAAAAGTAACATGTTTTAACCATAATCACTTAAGACCACCACCATCTCTTCTCACTCAAACTTCCCCTCTGTCACAATAGCCCCCACACTGAGTTGTATTAGGTGGCCATAGGCACTTTGTATTCCCTTTCTTACAGAGACCCCTAAATCATATATACTTCAGGCCCCATAGAATCCAACTTGCCTCTGCCAATGTAAGCAGCCCAATCCACCAAACTGATGTTTGGGGGGGTTTGTTCTATTTTGGTGTTGGAGGTCACGTTTGTACTGGGATACAGCAGAGCACAGACTGCTTCCCCGGAGCTTCCTGACTCTGCCTCTGAGGCAAAGAGCACACCATGCTTTCCAGAGGCTTAGCTCTTGGGATTCAAGCCTATCAGAAGAGAAATGGTGAACTTCCAAATGGAAGTTTCTCTCCAGAGGCCTTTCCTTTATCCCTTTAAAAATTACATTTTGTCTCAAATTACACAAATGCTATGTGAACACATCGCTTTGGGAAGAACCAGGTAATGCAGACTCAGCAGCCTTCTCCAGAGATCATCACCATTATTAGCTTGGTGTGTGCTTTCTATAGGCCTTTAGTATATAGTTTGATTCAGATAACAGTCTATTTTGAAAAATATAATTTTATTTTATGGGAATTTTCTCCTATATAAGTGGCATCATACTATATAGATTTTCTTATGAACTTGTATTTTTATACTAACCAACTTATTGGCAAAGTTTTGCAATGTCAAACAAACCTACCTTGTTCTTTTGACATCCTCTGTTCTATTCCGACTAAAGATATACCGTAGTTTACTTGGTTGTTCATCCATTGATGTTATTGAAGGTTTTCCTAACTTGTGGCTTTTATATAATGCAGTGAAAATCTTTGTAAACTCTTCTTTGTGTACCTGAGTGCTTCTGAAGGATGTATGCAATTTTAGTTTTAATATAGATCCTATTAAATTGTCCTCCAAAAATGACATGACAATTTACATTCATTCAATTTCTTCACAACCTGGTTAACCTTGATATTATTAATTAATTTTTTGTGCAAATTGATGAAACAAAGTAGTGTCTCATGTTACTATTCATTAATCTCCTCATATTTTTATTGGCTATTGAGGTTTTATCTTCTGTGAATTGCCTGTGAATTTTTTGCCTATTACATATTTTCTTCTAATCTGTCATTTCCCTTTTTTACTTTATGTGCTTTTCTGTTGTAAAGACATTTTAGATTCTTTTATAGTCAGAATTTTTAACCTTTTCTTAAGCCATTGCACTTAAGAAGGGTTTCTCTATCTCAAGATTATAAATAAATTCTCCGGTACTTTCTTCTAATACTGCATAGTTTTTTTGTTTGTTTTGGGTTTTTTTGCATATTTCACTTTTATATATGTGGTAGTTTCTTTTGTGAATGGAGCAAGGAAGAGATCCACTTTGATCTGTCTTTTTAAAATAGCAATTGCAACACAAGTACCATGCCTTTGTATATTTCTACACTTTTGATCTTGTTCCACTAAAATATTTGTGTGCCTGTACCAAGCACCAGCCTCTTGAGAAACCTATATGCAGGTCAGGAAGCAACAGTTATAACTGGACATGGAACAACAGACTGGTTCCAAATAGGAAAAGGAATACATCAAGGCTGTATATTGTCACCCTGCTTATTTAACTTCTATATGGAGTACATCATGAGAGACACTGGGCTGGAAGAAGCACAAACTGGAATCAAGATTGCCAGGAAAAATATCAATAACCTCAGATACACAGATGACACCTCCCTTATGGCAGAAAGTGAAGTGGAACTAAAAAGCCTCTTGATGAAAATGAAAGAGGAGAATGGAAAAGTTGGCTTAAAGCTCAACATTCAGAAAAGTAAGATCATGGCATTTGGTCCCATCACTTCATGGGAAATAGACGGGGAAACAGTGGAAACAGTGTCAGACTTTCTTTTTGGGGGCTCCATAATCACTGCAGATGGTGATTGCAGCCATAAAATTAACAGACGCTTACTCCTTGGAAAGAAAGTTATGACCAACCTAGATAGCATGTTAAAAAGTAGAGAGATTACTTTGCCAACAAAGGTCCATCTAGTCAAGGCTATGGTTTTTCCAGTGATCATGTATGGATGTGAGAGTTGGACTGTGAAGAAAGCTGAGCCCCGAAGAATTGATGCTTTTGAACTGTGGTGCTGGAGAAGACTCTTGTGAGTTCCTTGGACTGCAAGGAAATCCAACCAGTCCATTCTGAAGGAGACCAGTCCTGGGTGTTCATTGGAAGGACTGATGCTAAAGCTGAAACTCCAATACTTTGGCCACCTCATGCAAAGAGTTGACTCGTTGGAAAAGACCCTGATGCTGGGAAGGATTGGGGGCAGGAGGAGAAGGGGACGACAGAGGATGAGATGGCTGGATGGCATCATCAACTCGATGCACGTGAGTTTGGGTGGACTCCGGGAGTTGGTGATGAACAGGGAGGCCTGGCGTGCTGCGATTCATGGTGTCTCAAAAAGTCAGACACAACTGAGTGACTGAACTGAACTGAACCAAGCACCAAGACCTTAGGAACTTCACAGCATAATATAGGCATTTATAAACTTACATCTAAGTAATGTTTTAGTTGCTTCCTTCAAATTTTGATATTTTATGTTTTCATTTTTGAAAATACTTCCTAATTTGCATTTTTTAACTTCTTTTTTAAAACCAGTGGATTATTTTTGAAGCATGTTATTTAGTGTCCAAATACTTGAGATATTCTAGATCTTTTTTTTTTTTTGGTTTCTAACTGAATTCTGTTATGATCAGAGAACATACTTCATATAATTTGAAACCTTTCAAATTTATTAAGACTTGTTTTATGCCCCAAATATGGTTAATTCTGTTAAGTATTCTATGTGCACTTGAAAAGGACATACAGTCGGTTGTCATTGGTCCAAGTTATTCAGGTCTTCTTTTATCCTTACAGCTTTCCCCTCTATATTCTTACTGATTTTCTGTCTGCTTATCCTATCAATTATTGAGGGAAGAGTGTTGAAATCTCTGAGATTGTAGATTTATTTCTGTTTTCACACTAAGAATTTTTGCTTCATGTATTTTGAAGCCCTGTTATTAGCTGCAAGAAACATTTAGAATTTTATATCCCCTTGACGGACACGACTGAAATGAACTGAACTGAACTGAGAGTTGACCATTTTATCTTTATTCAATGACCCTTTGATCTCTGGTAACATTTTTTGCTCAGAAATCTATCTTGTCAGACATTAATATAGCCACTTCAGCTTTCTTTTGATTAGTTTATAAGATATATTTTTTATATACTTTAAAAATCTTTATATTTAAGACAAGTTTCTTTTTGATAGCGTATCATTAGGTCTTGCCTTTTTAATCTAATCTGTCAAACTCTACCTTTTAATTGGGGTTTTTAGGCCATTTAGGCCATTATATTTAATGTGACTTTTGATGTATTTATGTCTAAATCTACCGCTTTGCTGTTTGGTTTCTATTTGTCCCACCTGTTTTTCTTTCTTTTTATTCTCTTTTCACTTCCTTTTGAAATGAGTGTTTCTAATGATCCTGTTGTATCTCCTTTGTTGGCTTATTATCTGTGCTTTTTCCTTATTGTAGGATATGAACATTTCTTTTAGAGGAGATGTTAAGTTGAGTCTTCCAGTTCAAATAATGAAAATCAAACCACCCAAACCAATTACAGGTACGTATAACTCCATGAATACTGTCTTTCCTTTTGCCCTTGATTTCTTGGTTTTTTCTTTCTCTGTCTTTGTCCACATTTTTCATTTATTAGCAGCAATATCTGATTTATAAGTCATAGGCTCTGGGACCTAAAGATTAAAAGTATAAATGTTACAAGGATATAATTAACTAAAAGAATTGGGACATCAGGAAAGTGACACCTTTCCCGAGTGCTGGTGGGGTTCACTCATTCCTGCATTCCTGTGTTTCTTCCTTCACCAGTCTTTGCTGAGGGCCAGTAATGCACCAGGCACAAAGATGAGTAAGACACATCTCCCGTGCTCTAGAAGCTGCTGGTGAACAAAGGGGAGAATAGGAGGAAACCATCATGGCAGGACTGGATTAAGTGCAGCAGTAGCGAACATCTAGGGCCATAACAACATAGAGGAAGGAGTAACTAACTCTGCCTAGGCAATAGGCACAGGCTCTTTCAGAAGAAGTAACATTTGAGAAGGTTGTAAGAATTAAGTGGGAGTTGGCTAAGAGGACCAGAGGGTAAGTCCACACTTTAGACAGAGGACATACAGTCTCAATATTCACACACGACCTTAGAGATATACCTGCAAGGATGTTTACTGCAGTGCTATTTATAGAGGCATAAGACTAGTAAGGTAAATCTGGTTCACTCAGAGTACTTTGCAGCCATTGAAAACAAAGAGACCAATGCAAAAGGCCAAGAGTAGACAATTCACTCTCATAGAACATGGTGATACGATTTCTCCATCAAGATTTATTACAAAGTCACAGTAATTAAAACAAGGGAGAAAAAGAGGTGAGTGACTAATAGGTGGAGACATAGATATAAAATATAGAAATAGTTGATAGAATATAGTAGATTTAAAGATTAGATGAAAAACACAGGATCGAGAGGGCAGGACAGAGTTAGGCCGAAACGGACCCTTGATATCTGATGAAGGCGGTGCTACAGAGCAGTAAGCGGTCATTTCCGGAAGTGGTGCTGGTTGTCCATATGGCCCCTGCCTCACATGATATACAAAAGTAAATTCCAGATGAATCATAAAAGTTAACATGAAAGATAAAGCAATAAAACTTTTAGAAAATAATATAGGGCAGTATCTTTATGACCTCTGGGTAGGGAAACACTTTTTAGACCAAAGACGAAAAGTACTTATGATAAAAGAAAAGTTGATAAGTCTGACTATATTAAAATTAAGGGCTTCTAATCATCCACGTACATCATTAACAGCATGAATGAGCATTTTCAAAACACATAAGACTTATGAATGGTCCATATCCAGACTCTGTTAAGAATTCCCACCGATTGTTAGGAAAAAGATAGGTAATTTGGTATAAAATAGGTAAGATTATTCAAAGGGCCAATAAACATGAAAAGATATTCAGCATAGTTAGTTACCAGGGAAAGGCAAATCAAAGCCATAATGAGAGAAGGGGAAAAAAGACATAATGAGATACCACTTAACACCTACCAGGATGGCTAAAATTAAAAGATATTGACTATAAACAGATCTGCACACACACTGCAGGGTGTTTTTCTAACAAAAGGAGTAAGGAATAATGCTGCTAATAAAAAACAATGATGTATTGTTTAAAAATAAATAAGTAAAAGATATTGATCATACCAAGTTGGTGAGGATGTAAAACAATCAAACCTCCCATACATAGAAAGCAATAAAAATCAGTACGACCACCCGGGAAAACAATTTAGTGTTAGTATTAAGGAAAAGTTACATCCTCTGACCCAGCATTTACACTGGGTAACAAACCATATCAGTTTGTCTGGGACTAAGGGATTTCCCTGGACATGGGGCTTTTGTTGCTAAAACTAGGAAACTCCTGCACAAACCAGAATGAGTTAGTCACCCAACTTCTAGATGTATACCTGATTGGCTTGAAAGTAAAGGTATTTCAGGAAGAATGTACAGGAATAATAATAATGGCATGATTTCCAATAACCACAAACCATGAAACAACTGATAATCCATCAACAAAAGAACATGTAAATAAACCTTAATATATGTATATATTTTCTACCCAGTGGAATACTATACAGCAATGAAAAGGAACAAACCACAAACATATACAACAAAATGGATAAATCTCACAATATTAAGCAAAAAAGGGCACATGTAGAATTGACACTGTATAATTCCACTGTGTACAGCTCAAAAATCAGGCAAAACAAAGCTGTAGTGTTTAGATGCATATTTAGATAGCATAAAAGTAACATAAATGTCATGAAGTGATTACCTAAAAGCCAAGAGAATTGTTGCTGCTTTTCTCAGGGGGTTATGACTGGAGCAGGGCCCTTGGGAAGCTTTTAGTAGGGAAATATGATAGTCTGTTTCTTGACCTCAGGAGAGACAGATGTTTTCTTTAGCATAATTTATTAAGATGTATTTAAAGGAAAAGATACATTTTTTTGCTCCTTTCTGAATGTGTTATGATTCACAACAAGGAAAGAGTTTAATAAATGCAAATAAGCACAAACAATGAAGAAGATCTATAGTATAGTACTGAAATAAAGAGATCTCCCAAGATATTTCATTAAATCAAAATGCAAAACAAACCAAAAAACAAAATTCAAGAGGTGTAGGATATGACAGCAATTCTCAAACTTTAGCTGGATCAGACTCACTTGGAGGATTTATAAAAACCTAAATTGCTGGGCCCTACCCACAACGTTTCTGTTTCATTTCTAACCCTGCTGATCTGGGACCATTTCAAGAACTTCTAGTTAATATATGTTATCATTTGTCTTAAAAAATACATACAAATGTACATGTAATACATATAATAATATATATTATACTATATACATTGTATAATGTAGTAATATGCTGCCATCTGGGGCTTCTCTGAGGGCTCAGATGGTAAAGAGTCTAACTGCAGTGCAGGAGACCTGGGTTTGATTCCCTAAGTCAGGAAAATTCCCTGGAGAAGGAAATGGCAACCCACTCCAGTATTCTTGCCTGGAGAATCCCATGGACAGAAGAGTTTGGTGGGCTACAGTCCAGGAGGTCGCAAAAGAGTCGGACACAACTGAGCAACTAACCTACACATGCTGCCATCTAGAAGGGGTCTGTTTCTAGAAAGTTGTACAAGAACAGATAACAATGGTTGCCTCTGGAGAACGGGACTTGGGGCCCCGTGGGACCTCCTGGGCACCTTCCAAAGAGTAAAAGAGTTCTGAAAATTAGGGTTCATGCCCAGAAAATAGATCACCTAGGTTTACTGTGGGCCTGCATGCTCAGTCGCTCAGTCATGTCTGACTCTGTGACCCCATGGACTATAGCAACACCAGGCTCCTCTGTCCAGGAGATTTCCCAGGAAAGAATACTGGAGTGGGTTGTCGTTTCCTCCTCCAGGGGATATTCCCAACCCAGGGATCGAACCTGTGGCTCCTGCATTGGCAGGTGGATTCTTTACCACTTGAGCCACCTGGGAAGGTCCCCACTGTGGATTTAGGAGCAGATGAGAAAGAAGGAAATGAAAGGTTATTGGGAAGGAGAGTGATAGAAATGATTGGCAGGGAAAGGAGAATTTTTAAGGGAAGGCAGTTGGATCAGTATAAGCAGAGGAGGAGGCTGGGATTGTGTATGGAGGGTCCCTCAGCCACAGCTGAACAGTGTGAGTGACTGGAAGGTTTGGGGCCTTGCCCGGCTGGAGAGACAGCAATGGTGATCTAAGGTCTCTAGTGACATTGTGAAATTTCCCTGGCCTCTGGAGATTCTGTAGTCTGGAAACAGGAAACAACAGCAGGATGGAGATGGAGGAGTGGGAGGAGGGAGAGCAGCTCCTTCGCCTGTACTCCGTGAGCCAGTGGAGTAGGAGGGAGGCCAGGGAGGAGGCTGAACACCTGGGTAGAGCAAGCACAGACTTCTGAGGAAGAGGGATTCTGGAGGAAACTGGGAAGCATAGAGGAGGAGGGAGAAACAGGAAGGAGGACATCAGATGGTTTAACCAATGCTGGGATATTTTCAACCTAGGTACCACATTTAAGAGCCCCCTGGAAGCCTTTGCAAAGATAGCGGGCTGCCGTGGGCTGGGCTCTGGGCAGAATCACTACATCAAGGCGAGCCAGTGGGAGAAGCGGGAGGCAATCTTAAAAGCCACCTACAAGAAGTACCTGGATGGGGAATGGGAGCCTGAACCGATCAGGTGAGCCTGGAGGTGAGGGGTGCAGGGGTGAGGCCAGAACGACCCATCCCTGGGAGCTTCTCCTCCGTGGGCACATGCAGAAATCAACCCAAGGGCCTGAATTAATTGAGTCTCAAAGCTCTTGATGGTTTGGGGGACCTCTCTGAGAACTTCAGCAAAATCTTTTGAAAAGTTGGATGGAGGTTGTTTAAATATAATTAGAACAAAGGATGATAACATAGATTTTTTAAATATAAATTTATTATTTTAATTGGAGGCTAATTACTTTACAATATTGCACTGGTTTTGCCATACATCAACATGAATCCGCCATGGGTGTACACATGTTCCCCATCCTGAACCCCTCTCCCACTTCCCTCCCCATACCATCCCTCTGGGTCATCCCAGTGCCCCAGCCCTGAGCATTCTGTATCATGTATCGAACCTGGACTGGTGATTCGTTTCACATTTGATATTATACATGTTTCAATGCCATTCTCCCAAATCATCCCACCCTCGCCCTCTCCCACAGAGTCCAAAAGACTGTTCTATACATCTGTGTCTCTTTTGCTGTCTCGCATACAGGGTTATCATTACCATCTTTCTAAATTCCATATATATGCGTTAGTGTACTGTATTGGTGTTTTTCTTTCTGGCTTACTTCACTCTGTATAATTGGCTCCAGTTTCATCCACCTCATTAGAACTGATTTAAAAGAAGGAATAGGTGTCTATGCAGATGAAAAGTAGAGTTTTAGATTTCTTTTTGGGAGGTGGGGTGGGGGGACATGCAGTACTGCTTACAGGACCTCAGTTCCCTGACCAGGGGTTGAACTCAGATCATGGCAGTGAAAGCACCAAATCCTAACCACTAGACCACCAGGGAACTCCCTATTTTATGATTTCTTTGTATGATAGCATCTCCTTAAAAAAAAAATTGTTTTCATGATTATCTAGACAACACAGATGACCCTAGAGAGAAAAAGAAAATTGACCACTAATAACATTTTCCTCCACTTCCATCCAGTCTTTCTAAATGTAATATATATGTGTAATTGTTAAAACACACTACTTTCTAATCTCAGTGAGCAGCTAGGCCTCGGTGGTTGTAAAACTTGAGCCTGAGTCCTTGAAGTACCTGGTGGAGCAGGTTCAGCAGGCAGCTCTCTTCAAAACTATCGTAGGTCTCAGAAATGTTCTTGCTTCACATGGGGAGTGAAACCTCTCATCTTGCCGTCACATGGACCTGAATTTCCTCACTTCACACAAAGTCCCAGGGCTAGCTAGGCCCTAACAGAAACTAAAAAAAAAAAAAGTACCAACTTAGTACACCCAGGATAGGAGCATTTACACACTTCACCCAAGTCTGATCATGAAGGGGTCCTCCCCCAGAACAGGAATGGCTCTGCCCATACTGGGTGCTCTTCCTGGCCTGGGCGTAACTCCCACCACTCTGCCTGTCCAATCCTCACCAAACTCCAAGGGTCTGCACCCACCAGGACCAGCACAGAATATGATTTGCTTCATGGCCCTGAACGCCCTGGAAGGTCCTTCTGAACTACTCACTTCTGGTCTTAATACCAAGATGCTNAGAAGGAATAGGTGTCTATGCAGATGAAAAGTAGAGTTTTAGATTTCTTTTTGGGAGGTGGGGTGGGGGGACATGCAGTACTGCTTACAGGACCTCAGTTCCCTGACCAGGGGTTGAACTCAGATCATGGCAGTGAAAGCACCAAATCCTAACCACTAGACCACCAGGGAACTCCCTATTTTATGATTTCTTTGTATGATAGCATCTCCTTAAAAAAAAAATTGTTTTCATGATTATCTAGACAACACAGATGACCCTAGAGAGAAAAAGAAAATTGACCACTAATAACATTTTCCTCCACTTCCATCCAGTCTTTCTAAATGTAATATATATGTGTAATTGTTAAAACACACTACTTTCTAATCTCAGTGAGCAGCTAGGCCTCGGTGGTTGTAAAACTTGAGCCTGAGTCCTTGAAGTACCTGGTGGAGCAGGTTCAGCAGGCAGCTCTCTTCAAAACTATCGTAGGTCTCAGAAATGTTCTTGCTTCACATGGGGAGTGAAACCTCTCATCTTGCCGTCACATGGACCTGAATTTCCTCACTTCACACAAAGTCCCAGGGCTAGCTAGGCCCTAACAGAAACTAAAAAAAAAAAAAGTACCAACTTAGTACACCCAGGATAGGAGCATTTACACACTTCACCCAAGTCTGATCATGAAGGGGTCCTCCCCCAGAACAGGAATGGCTCTGCCCATACTGGGTGCTCTTCCTGGCCTGGGCGTAACTCCCACCACTCTGCCTGTCCAATCCTCACCAAACTCCAAGGGTCTGCACCCACCAGGACCAGCACAGAATATGATTTGCTTCATGGCCCTGAACGCCCTGGAAGGTCCTTCTGAACTACTCACTTCTGGTCTTAATACCAAGATGCTGCCAGCACTTCTCTTTGCCAGGGAGTCCGCCACGGCTCTGACCAGTGTCTCTTTCTTTCCCAGTATGGCTACGTTCTACTTCCTCCCTCCCAGTCGTGTAATCCCAATGCCCGCGGGAGTCAAGAGATCCCCAGGTAAAGGAAGGGGAAGCAGATGGTCATCCCGGGGGAATGCCCAGCAAGCCCTCCTAGAGAAGCTCTGCTCAGCACACCCTGCCTGCTGGGAGGGACTGAGGTGGAAAGTGGGTTGCCAGCTGCAGCTGAATGGTTTCTAGTTACACCTGTGACCCCTGAGTCCAGACTCCTAAATGATGGACGCTGGCACCGTCTTCAGGGTGTGAGCTGCCACAGAGGACGGTGTGCACACATCCCGCCAGGCTGGTTCTAGATTTTTGTTGTGGTTCAGTCTTTTAAGTCGTGTCCGCCTCTTTGCAACCCTATGAACTGCAGCATGCCAGGCTTCCCTGCCCTTCACCATCTCCCGGAGTTTGCTCACACTCACGTCCATTAAGTCAATGATGCCATCTAACCATCTCATCCTCTGTCACCCACTTCTCCTGCCCTCAATCTTTCCCAACATCAGGATCTTTTCCAATGATCGGTTCTTTGCATCAGGTGGCCAAAGTAGTGGAGCTTCAGCTTTCCTTTAGGATTGACTGGTTTGATCTCTTTGCAGTCCAGGGGACTCTCATGAGTCTTCTCCAGCATCAGTTCTTTGGCACTCAGCCTTTTCTTATGGTCCAACTCTCTGGATATGAATTCCTTTCTGCAGAAGATGTGAGTTAAAACACTGACAGGCTAGTGGACAGGAATTTATCTAGAAGATGTGAAAGCAGCTGAGGGGTAGTAGCGACCATCCTCCCTGCACAGGTAGATGAGTTGGCCCCAGGAGCAGCCCTCCTGGGGGTGCCCAGCCCCTCAGCTGGTAGCTCACCCCTCAGTTGGATGCTGCCCTTTGGGACAAACCATTTCAAACTGACCTCCTCCTGGGCAAACCCCTCCACCCAAATCAAAGTCCACCCAGACTCCTTCCGTGACACCCCTTTCCTCTCTTCTTTCCCAGGGCTAGCCTGTGTCCTTGGTGTACACTGGACCGATCATCACAACTTCTTCTTCTATTCACTTAACCGGACACTGAAGGATAAAGCTGGTACTTTACTGCCGGGATGGGAGTCGCCTAAGCTCAGGGCTCTCAGATCACGTCCTCCTTCAGCTTAGCCAAGAGCACGTGACAGACATGTGCGTGGCATTTAGGGGACCAGAGCTGTGCAGACAGAGTGGGTGGCTTGCTAGCTATGGCGTGGCCCCAAGGCTGTGTCTCTGATCTGTCATGTTTCTTAGAGATAATGTCCATGGGGACAGAGCCCTGTCTGGCTTACAGGGCTCCTTAGGCAGTGAAGGTATAAAAAGGGGGGCCTTGGTTCCAGCCTGTGTCTGCAGTCAGTGTGGTTTCAGACCAGTCACTTGATGCCCCAATCCCCTGTTTTCTCCTCCACAGCAGAAAACCACTCAGTTACACCATCCTTACATACTGCACGCATTAGTCACGAATAGCAAAATACAGTTTCTCTACGTGAAAGTTCTTCTGAAGTTGAAAGGCACTTAAATATGAGTGGTGATGGTTTGTATTTGACAAACTCGGGGAGGCGGTTCCACGAGCAAATTCACTTTGTGGGAATACCTTGAGCTAACACTATGCTGTCCTTCAGAGTTATACTCAGAAGTAATGTTTAAAAGCTCACAAAGGAAGAATTTCTTTCCTTCCATCCCTCTCCCAGGAAACCTGGCTTCTAATCTCCACTTCTGTACTGACTGGCTCTTGTGACTTTGGGCAAGTCACTTGTTTCTGCCTCATTCTGCTCATCTGTAAAATGCGGGTTCTAATAGGACCCACCTCATAGGATCCCTGTGAGAATTAAATGAAATGATGCCCATGAAGTGTCCGCTCGGGTGCTTAGCACCTAGTAAGTACTCATTCAGTGTTCCTGCTCATCCTCAGTCGCTCAGTCCTGTGGGACTCTTTTGTGATCCCATGTACTGTAGCCCTCCAGGCTCCTCTGTCCACGGGATTCTGCAGGAGAATACGGAGGTGGACTGCCATTTCCTTCTCCAGGGAATCTTTCCAATGCAGGGATCAAACCCATGTCTCCCGCTTGGCAGGCGGATTCCTTACCACTGACCCACCAGGGAAGCCCCGATCCCTGTTAACTGTAGTATAATAATCATGTAACTTGTTATATTATCCTGAAGAAGGAGACAGCATGGCACAGACAGGAGAGAGATGGTGAGTCCGGACAGGCAGACCAGTCTGGGTCTCAGGTCGTCCAGGTGGCCGTGATGGGTGGGAGCAAGGGTCCGGGGGCGGCCTGGTGAGTGGAGTCCTCCCCTCTAGAACCCGAGGGCGTGTGGCCGTGCGCCGCGCCCATCGTAGAGTCTCAGCTCAGTCCCTGCTCTTCCTACCTGGTGCTGGCCTGCGAGGACGGCGTGCTCTCGCTCTGGGACCTGGCGCAAGGTAAGCCCCGCCCCGCCCCGCCCCGCCCCGCCCCGCGCTCCGCTGCTGCGCCTCCGTTACACACCCTGACCTACCCGGGTTAACACTTCCTCCCTTCCGCGCCGGTGCTGACTTGTCCCCTTTCTTGGGTTTGGTTCCCCCACGTACTTAGAAGGGGTCCTCCTGAAGGGGGCTCCCTTCTCCCCGTGGGCGTTGGCTATGAATTCCTTTCTGTAGGAAATGTTAGTTAAAACACGGACAAACTGGTGGACAGGCTGCCTTCACTCTGAAGGATGCTCGCTGCCTGGGTTTTGTTTGATTTTTCTTCTGGTTCTGCTGGGTCTTTACTGCAGCACACAGGCTTCTCTAGTTGTGGCGCGCGCCTAGTTGCCCCGCGGGCTGTGGGATCTTAGCTCCCCAACCAGGTATCAAACCCCACATCCCCTGCCCTGGAAGGTAGGTTCTTAGCCACTGGACCACCAGGGAAGCCCCTCAATGCTTGGTTTTGCCTCCTGTCCCTCACACACTCGCTGGTCGCAGACCTCGCGCCCATGGCTGCCTCCCTCTGCCCCTTGCCTGACCTGCTGGTGCCCTCCCTTTCTCCAGGACTCACTCTTGGAGTTGTTGCTCTTCCTGAAAATTGCTTCTGCCAAAGCATCCACTTCCTGAAATACTTCCTAGTCCACAAAGGACAGAATGTGTATCCCGAGGGCTCAGTGAAATGCCACATGAAATGCGTGGTGCTGTGTACAGACGCGTCTCTCCATCTGGTGACAGCCTCGGCGATCCAGAACTCCATCAGTCTGCTGGTGGAGAGGTGGGTGGTTGGGGGAAGGGCGAGGTACATGATCTGCCAGACATAGTGCCCTATTTAATAGTGAAGAACTGAAACAACCTCTCAGACTAGAGTTCACGTTCCCTCTGGTCATCACTGCCTGAATGAGCTTCTCAGAATCACTAAAGTCTTTTATTGGGTTGGCCGAAAAGTTCATTTGGGTTTATTTTCTGTAACATTTTATGGAAAAACGCAAATGAACTTTTTGGCCAACCCTATACATGTGGATATATATATATGTAAGTTCTATGTATATAAATTGTGTGTTAGCACAAATGACATCTTTCCTATCCCACGTGACCAAGAAGAGGGTCATTTTTGCCAACATAGTGTTTGTAATCAGTTTCTTCAAAGGCCTCCCTCTTTTAAACTGTGAAATATTTTATGCATGCAAATAACTGTATAGTATACGTGAGGGTATGTATTTAGCATACATATGGAGCAGGGGTGGGAACTCCACTGTCCCCATCACCAAGCTTAAGAAACGGATCATTTCCAATTCAGTTAAGGCTCTCTGTGTGCCTCTCCTGGATCACATCCTTCTCTCTTCCACCTCAAAAGTGGTTGTTGTTGTACAGGCGCTAAATCGTATCTAACTCTCCGCAACCCCATGGACTGCAGTGTGCCAGGCTTCTCTGTCCTTCACCATCTCTCAGAGTTTGCTCAGTCATGTCCATTGAGTCCATGATGCCATCCAACCATCTCCTCCTCTGTCGTCCCCTTCTTCTCCTGCCCTCAATCTTTCCAGCATCAGGGTCTTTAATGAGTCAGCTCTTCACATTAGGTGGCCAAAGTATTGGAGCTTCAGCCTCAGCATCAGTCCTTCAAATGAATATTCAGGGTTGATTTTAATTATCTATTACTGCATATAACAAACCACTCCACAATTTAGCGACTTAAGGAAACAGTCACCATTTAGCCTCTGATGCTGTAGGTCAGCACTTGGGGCTGGGCTCAGTTGGACAATCCCTGCTTTAGGCTTGCCTTGACTTTCACAGATGCTCATGGGCAAGGGGCCAACTAGCGGGCCTTACTCACATACAGGCAGCTGGTAGCTGGTGGCCAAGGCACTCCTCCTTGCAGCCTCTCCTGCAGGCTGTCTCAGGCTCCTCAGTAAACCCCAGGGCTCCCAGCCACTGTTGAGGTTCACTGATGCTTTCCAAGCCTTGTGCACTGCTTGTGTTACACTGGACACAGCATGCCATCTGGCCATGCCCACATTTAAGCAGTGGAAAAGCAGACTCCACATTTTCCCCCTTGATTTATTTTTAATTGAAGGATAATTACAATATTGTGTTGGTTTCTGCCATACATCAACGTGGATCAGCCATAAGTATACATATGTCCCCTCCCTCGTGAGCCTACCTCCCACCTCCCATTCCATCCCACCCCTCTAGGTTGTCACAGAGCCTCGGTTTGAGTTCCCTGAGTCATACAGCAAACTCCCAGTGGCTATCTATTTTACATACACTAGTGTAGATGTGTCCGTGCAAACCTCTCCATTCATCCCACCCTCTCCTTCCCCACCCTGTGTCACAAGTCTGTTCTCTTTGTGTCTCCATTGCTGCACCGTAAATAGGTTCACCAGACCATCTTTTTAATTCCATATATATGCGTTAATATACAATATTTGTTTTTCTCTTTCTGACTTACTTCACTCTGTATAACAGACTCCACCTTTTTTTAAATGGGAGTTACTGCCAAATATTATGTCTAATTTTTTTTAGTCTACCACACTGTTTTCCTAAATTCATCATTTCTTTGTTTTCCTTCAAGAATTAACCACATTCATGAGTGTATCTCCAAGCCATATACAGTCCAGGTGCACATATTTTAGGGGACTTACTAATGGGATCGTATTCTGTGTGTTCTCCAATTTGTTTTCTATTGCCATTTATTCTGTGACTTGCTTTGCAGTATTGTTCAGGAGAATGGTACATGTGTACAGCTCCAGCTCTTTTATTTTCATTGCTATATAGTATCCCATCATATAATGTAACACAATTACTTAAGCACTCTCCTACCAATGGATATTTAGATGGTTCCCAGTTTTTGCTACTGTGAACATCTCTGACATACCTCCTGATGCTTCTAGAGAAGAACTTGTCTGTATTGGACATAGGCATATGCCTAGGAGAGGACAGCAAAACTTGAAAGCTCCCCCGGTCGGGATGTCTGTGTGTCTGTTTGCTCCAGGCCAGTGAAGTACCTGGATGAAGCCATCTGTGCCGTGGCCCCGGTCCAAGCCTTACCTGGCATGGTAGGTTCCTCAGGCCCCTCACTCTTCTTTAGTGAATGTGTTCATTATTCCTTCCCAAAAATCTCTGCTGAAGGCCTGTTGTGTGCTGGGCACTAGACCAGCTTTGGGCACAGATTGGGAGGAGAAAGCCCCTGCCCTCATGGAGCTCCCAGTTCAGTGGGGAAGACAGGTGAGCCCTGGCAGGCAGCTTCTTTACTGCTGCTGCCGCAGCTCCACAGGAGCAGACACCCACTTTCCCACTCCCCCCTCCACCACCCCACGAATGGCTCCAGCTGGATCCAGAGGCTGGGTGCCCAAGGTGAATAAATTCCCCATTTGTTTTTTATTTCTAGCTGCTTGTCTTATTTCACACTGGGATGAGTGACAGACTGGAGAAGTCCCCACTCACCATCTCTGCTCCCCAGGTGCTGACCTTTTCCAGAGACGGCTCTGTGTTCCTCATGGACGTAGCCAAGTCGCAGATCGTCTGCTCCTTTGCTCTCCCCAGATCCTACTCCCTGGCGGCCCCCTGGAACCCAGTGTTTGTCGTGTCTTTACACCACCCTTATTTCCTGCTCCGAGGTACGGGGGGAGGGGGCCCGTGAGGGCTGCCACCCAGACCTGAGGCCTGCTGACCACCTCCCGCTCTCTCAGTCCTCGCATAAAGCACAGGGTGACCCCATCCAGTCTCCTCCCCACTCCTCATCCCAGCCCCCACAGGCCAGGACACCACCGCTCAGTCCTCAAGGGCACGTAGATAAAATGCTGGGCAAGTCTCCCGTCTGGACTCCTGCTGCTCCAGATAAGTGAGCCCCTCTTAGCCCAACCCCAGTGATCCAGGCTTTGTAAGCAGAGAGCAGCCCCCTCGTACCCACCCTGACCGCAAGGTGCATGGAAAAGGTAATCACTGTCACAGAACACATGTTCCTGTTTCATCCCAGGAGACCATCCAGATGAAATTGGATCTGCCAGCAAAGCTGAAGACATCCCAAATTCTATTTTCTATTTTAATTTTGAGGACTACCCACTTCTAGAAAACTTATCAAGAAACTGCACCATACCTCAAGCTAGCATATTGGACCACCCAACATTTGCCCAGGCACTGCCCCTGGAGGAGAGATGCGAGAAATTCTTCCAAAAGAGGTAAAGTTCTGGGTCTCTGCACCGGGGGTGGTCTCTGGACCATGGAATAAGTGGTTTGCTTGGTCATAAGATCCTTTTCAGCATTTAAACCCCACTCAGGTTGGAAGAAAAGGAGTAATGAGTTCAGGCCAGGAGAAAAGAAAGGCGTTGGTGTTTTCTTCCTGTCAAGGCTGCGTTTTTCTTGTTGCTTTTTCAATTCTTTCTTTTTTTTTTTTTAAGTAGATTTGGATTATCAGACATGGTCATCTCAGACAAAGGTTGGCAAACTACAGCCAAATTTGGCCCACTGCCTGTTTTTGCGAATAGAATTTCACTGGAAGACGCCACGCCCACTGCTTTATGTCTCATCTGCTTCTGTAAGAGTTACAGAGGAGCTGAGCAGCTGCAGCAGAGACGCTGTGACCCACAAAGCCTAAATCATTTCCTAGCTGGCCTGGTAGAGAAAATGTTTGCCAGCCCCTCTTCTGAGCCCCCTTTCCTTTCTCCATCATCCATAGAAACAATTACGTGATACCTCTCCTCTTTCCCCATCTGTAACCCCCAGCTCCAAAGGGACTCTGCTTGTGTTCCTTCCTGCTATAAAAGCATCATTAATGGTACTGAGTCCATTCTGAGAAAGCAGGGGTCTCTCTCTGTTTTTAAATTTCATTTATTTACTTATTTATTTTTGGCTGCGCGGGGTCTTCATTGCTGCACACGGGACTTTCTCTAGTTGCGGTGTGAGGGCTTCTCATTGCCGTGGCTTCTCTCGTGGTGGAGCACGGGCTCTAAGCGCTCGGGCTTCAGTAGTTGCAGTCCCGGGCTCTAGAGTGAGTGCTCAGTAGTTGAAGCCTGCAGGCTTAGTTGCTCTGAGGCATGTGGAATCTCCCCTGACCAGGGATCAAATCTGTGTCCCCTGCATTGGCAGGCAGATTCTTAACCACTGGGTCACTGGACAAGTCCAGCTGGGGTCTCTTCTAATCCATCTGCAACATTATATTGGATAATGAAGCATGTGTGATGTTTTTTCTTTGTATTTTTCCTATTTTCAACTTTTCTACCCAACATATGGATGTTTTTGGAAATTTTCAAACAATGGCTTTAAAAAAAAAGTCGAGAGAATGAGGTCAGGTCATGGCTGTAGTGGGGCCATTCTCCTGGGCTGAAGGAGCTTCCTGGGGCTCTTGCTTGATAAGGCTCAGAGAAGTTGTTTAATGAGCATGTTCCCTTTCTGTCCTCTCTGTCTAACCCCCTCCTTTCACTAGCCTAGGAAGGGTGCGCCTTCCCACTTCACTCAAAAGCCAACTGACTGCCCTCCCAGTGGGAAGGGACCAGAGGCCAGTGGCTCCAGCTCCAAGCAGCTCACCTCCTGCCTGGCAGCTAAGGACCTGAGCAACTCAGGATGCCTTAGCCCTTGACCATTTCCTCCCTCAGTCAGGGCGCAGGTGGACATTACCACTCAGACATCTGCTTAACTAACCCTGCCTAGCCTGATAAGTTTGCTTCTCATGTAGTGCTACCACCATAACAGAGTAATTACCCACTGAAAAAATGTTACTCGTTATTTATGTAGTTTTATGTTGTTGTTCAGTTGCTCAGTCGTGTCTGGCTCTTGGCAAACTCATGGACTGCAGCACACCAGGCTTCCCTGTCCTTCACCATCTCCCAGAGTTTGCTCAAACTCATGTCCATTGAGTTGGTGATGCCATCTCATCCTCTGTTGCCCCCTTTACCTCCTGCCTTCAGTCTTTCCCAGCATCAGATTCTTTTTCAATGAGTCAGTTCTTTGCATCAGGTGGCCAAAGTATTGGAGCTACAGCTTCAGCATCAGTCCTTCCAATGAATATTCAGGACTAATTTCCTTTAGCATTGACTGGTTGGATCTCCTTGTAGTTCAAGGAGCTCTCCAGAGTCTTTTCCAACTCCACAGTTCAAAGGCATCAATTCTTCACTGCTCAGTCTTCTACACTTTATATATATATATTCACTTATAGAAATTTGGGAAACAGGACAGTAAAGAAACTTTAATTTCTTTATTAAATAACAATTTAATTATTATTTAAATTAATATCACCCCTATCACCCCCAGATCCCAGCACTGCCATTAATGCATCAGTACATTTCCTTAAGATTTTATCATTAGCATTTTTATTATGTTGAGATCATGTTCACTTTTTTCATCTGGCTTTATGTCACTCCAGAATACAACTTAATGACTTTTTAATTTTAGGAAAAACTTTCATGTTGCTCTGGTTTTTAATGTCTATGTACATAAATTTCCATAGGAAGGGTGTCTATAATATCCTTCCCCACTCCTCCATGGCTGGGTCTGCTCTCTTAAGAAGGCAGTCCCTTCTGCCCTGACCCCCTCCAGTCTCCAGAGACCCATCCTGGCCCCCATTGGGTATAGAAGTTGTTCCTCTATCCCTTTCCCAACCGTGACTCTTCCTTTATCAACACATCTTAGCTCCTAGGTCCCACACCGCAGCCCCTCCCCAGGAGCAGCTGCAGAAGCGGGGTGGGGTGGAAGGGCCTGCCTCCCAGGGAACCTTCTGCTGGGAAGTGGGCCAGAGTCAATATGGCTGACCAGGTGAGGGGCTGGGGGGCCAGGTGCAGGGCTCAGGGCTGAACAAGCAGTGAGAGCTTGGGGAAGGGAAAAGCTCAGGGAGGTGCTCCCTCGGTCCAAGGACCCAGCAGGAGCCAGGAGGGGTTGCATGGTGTGGTTGGGGCAGCTCAGCTTGAAGGGACGTTTACTTGGGCCTGATCACAGGATTCAATCATTTCCCTTGAGGTCACAGAGATAAATTAGGAAACACTGATTTAGACAAGGCATTTCCTGTTCCCTGGTGGCTCAGACAGTAAAGAATCTGCCTGTAGTGCAGGAGACCCAGGTTTGATCCCTGGGTCGAGAAGATCCCCTAGAGAAGGGCATAGCAAACCCACTCCCGTACCCTTGCCTAAAAAATCCCATGGACAGAGGAGCCTGACAGGCTACATCATAGGGTCACAAAGAGTTGTACGTGACTGAGCAACTGACGCCTCCACTTTCCCTGTTCTGCTTGCTCTGAGGTCTGACGTCTGGGGCTTTTCCAAAGAGTATCCTGCCTCCAATACTTTATTATGTTAAATAGACCTCGGTTCTGAAAAAAGTCGGTAAGCATTTATATTCCCACAACCTAGATTCTGTCATTAACATTTTATTCTCATTGTTTCTTGCACATAAATGTGTCCAAGGATTTTAATCATTTTTTTGGTCTCTGTTTACTCCTTGTGACTGAAACTGTTTCCCTTGGCCCTAAAACTAGGTGAAACTTTAAGGCAATGGATTTATGCGGCAATTGACTCAGAGTTCAAACTTAAGATAGTCTGTCCAAAGTGTTTTTGCAAAACGTGCACTTGGGACTTTTATAAATAGCCAGTGTGAAACTGAAGCATGCCTTTTGGACTTGGGAAGGCCAGTTAGCACCCAGCGCGCCACCCACCTACCCCACCCACCTCCGCAGGCCTGGCTTCTGTTCCCGTCCCTCCTGGGCCTCCAGGGCACTTTTCCCATCTGGTTCCACTCCCTGATGTCAGGTCTGCCAGCTCAGCTGGGTCAGACTTTTGATCACAAGACAGAAATTTTAGGACACAGGAAGCTGCTAGAAACAACCCTCTCACCCCTCTTTCTTCCCTCCATGCCTCCTTTATTCCCTGTAGCCAAGCAGAAGGTTGAAGAAGGCAATGGCACCCCACTCCAGTACTCTTGCCTGGGAAATCTCATGGACGGAGGAGCCTGGAAGGCTGACCCAACAGTCCCACGTCCACAGGGCACACACACCCTTAAAAAAATGAAATATGCTAAATACTTTGAGGCACATCTTGTTTCTTACTATGGTTAAGCTTATCCCCACTGTACAGCCAGGAAGCTAAGACTGACAGAGGCCAAGTCGCCTGTCCAGGGTCACCAGGTTCTAAGTGAAGGAGCTGGGTTTGCACACAAGCTGTGAGGGCCCAAGGCCTGCACACCCTCTGCCTGCCCCCTGCCCACTGACTCCCACACACACCCCACACACGAGAACTGAAAACCCCAAGGGTCGTCAACAGGGAAAGAGAAAGAGGCAGATCTGAGTGTTGCCAGGAAGCAACCACCAGGACACATTCTTAGTGAAGAAGGCGGACAGTGTGTTGCACTCTTCCTTTTAAGCTTAAAACGAGAGATGGTGTGCATGTCTGTACTTGTGTGTCTGAACGGCTTTCAAGGATTTACAAGGAGCCATTCATTACAGTTTCTTCAGGAACAGAAAATAAGGGTCTGAGGTGAAAAGGAGGTTTACTTTTAAGTGAATACCCACTTTTGAATCCTTTGCTTTATTTTTTAAAAAAAAGCAAAGCATAGGTCACTTACATTAAAAAAAAAAAAATGCTTTAATGCACTGAGTACCAGACATCTCTGTGTGGCTGCTCCACTGGCAGAGCCGCAGTACATACCCAAACCTGTAGTCCTTGTCTTCCCCCCAGAAGTGTCCCTCTTCCCATCTGCTCTAAGCTTTTAAACGTTGTCCGCTCACTCAGGCGCCCGAGGTGGCGTCCCTCCCCTGAAGGAAGGCCACCCCTCTCCTGCCTGCTCCCTGTGGCCAGCTCTGCATGCCGCCTGAAGGGTGACCCTGGGCTTCTCTGATTCTGCCACACTGACTGTGCATTTATTTTTTTTTTAAGACTCAACTCAGAAATCTTATCTTCTGGGAGCACTCCCCAGGCAGGAAGTGCTCTTCTCTACAGTTTTCTTCTATTGCTTTCAAATGCCTCCTCTTGTCACCTCACTAAACTGGGCTTCCTAGGTAGCGCTAGTGGTAAAGAATCTGCCTCCCAGTGCAGGAGACAGCAAGAGACAAGAGTTTGATCCCTGGATCAGGAAGATCCCCTGGAGTAGGAAATGGCAACCCATTCCAATATTCTTGCCTGGGAAATTCCATGGACAGAGGAGCTTGGCGGGCTACAGTCCATGGGGTCGCAAAGGGTCGGACATGACTTAGTGACTGATCACCTCACTAAACTGTGGTGGGGGAGAGGGCAGCTGTTTTAGTCACTTTGATCTTTCCAACACTTCCCTCAGTGCTGGTCACTAGTACGTGCTCAAGAAATGTTACACGTAACTAGTGGCATTCGGATGTATTTGACGTTGGTCCTGCAAATAGACTTTTAGTTCATAAATTCACCTTCCATCACTCCCATTATTCCTTCTGCAAAGCTGATTCAGGTACCTTCTGTGCACCAGGCTGAGTCCTGAGAACACAGACAGGAAGCAGACGTGTCATTTGGGGAGTTTCTCGTATCAGCCCAGGGTGGTCTGGGGACCTAGGAGCCCTGGGTGGGGGGTGGGGTGGAGGGGAATAGGGAGTGGGGGGACGTGGTACAAAGCAGGTTCCTCTCCTCAACGGCCTGTCCCACAGTATTCAGAACCTGGCGAAGCACAAGGTGAAAGAGGAAGAGCACTGGACCCGGCTGCGGCGGTACTCCTTGCTTCTCCATAAAGAGGACCTCAAGAAGTGACCTGGCAGCAGGCAGGCTTTGCCCTGGAATGCTCTGAGATCAAAAGACAAGACAAAGGGCTGTAGCTCAGTGGGCCTCAGGGGCCTGCGTTGCAGTCTGGGACCTCTGCAAGCCAGCAAGGGGAGAGACATGATTTGGG
This sequence comes from Neotragus moschatus, assembly GCA_006410615.1. Taxonomy (NCBI): domain Eukaryota; kingdom Metazoa; phylum Chordata; class Mammalia; order Artiodactyla; family Bovidae; genus Neotragus; species Neotragus moschatus. The sequence continues at coordinate 1,080,170 of SJYA01002630.1, forward strand.
GGTGGGGAAGGGGGGCCTTCAACCTGTAAGCCACTTGTCAGCATGCTCAGGAGAGCAGATGTCACCTAAATAAACAGCGATATTGTTTCCAGACTCCAAAGCTGCTGTGGTGTGTATCCTTCGTTCCCATTCAGTCCAGACCCCCAGCCGGGCCCAAGCAATGAGGTCAGCCAGAGTCCCAAGCCTGGTGAGGACCGTTTGCCTCATAGGCCCACAAGGAGAGCAGGCGCCACTCTGCTCAAATAAGCAAGACACCCAGTCCACCGGGCTCTGTGTGGCCCCCTTTTCTCTTGGCCCACTTGTTTGCCCTCTCTTTGCTGTTTCATAACCTTTGTGGAATTGCTTTGGAGAGACAGGCTCAGAGTGGTTGACTGACTGCCTGAGGTCACACAGGTGTGAGAGGCAAAGTGGAGGCAGGCAGGAATTTTGCCACTGCTGCCTGGGAACCCTAGAGGAGACTGGGGGGCTGGGGGCCCAGGAGGGAGGCGCAGAGGTACCTTTTTCTTTTCAAGAAACTGCCCTTCCCAGGAAAATTGGGTGGAGTCAGTCCCCTGCAGCTCAAAGCTTACGCCTGCCTCTCTAAGGACACCGTGTGGTGCCTTTGAGAACTGCAGGTGGTTAGTGCGTGCCAGCCTCTCCCAAGACTGAATGCTTGCAGGGTTTGTGACCAACCTGGACAGCATATTAAAAAGCAGAGACATTACTTTGTCAACAAAAGTCTGTCTAGTCAGGCTATGGTTTTTCCAGTGGTCATGTATGGATGTGAAAGTTGGACTATAAAGAAAGCTGAGCGTCAAAGAATTGATGCTTTTGAACTGTGGTGTTGGAGAAGACTCTTGAGAGTCCCTTGGACTGCAAGGAGATCCAACCAGTCAATCCTAAAGAAAATCAGTCCTGAATATTCACTGGAAGGACTGATGTTGAAGCTGAAACTCCAATACTCTGGCCACCTGATGTGAAGAACTGACTCATTGGAAAAGACCCTGACGCTGGAGAAGTTTGAAGATGGGAGGGGAAGGGGACAACAGAGGATGAGATGGTTGGATGGCGTCACTGACTCAATGGACATGAGTTTGAATAAATTCCGGAAGTTGGTGATGGACAGGGAGGCCTGGTGTGCTGTTGTCCATGGGCTCGAAAAGAGTTGGACACGACTAAGCGACTGAACTGAACTGTTTCTGTGTCCCCATCCACCTTCTCCTCTGAGTCATACACAGTCTTTGTTGGCATGACCCCTGCCTCATGGCAAGTGACATGACACCTGACTAGTTGAATGTCCCCTGGATGAAGAGATCCCCACCTGAGACACTCTGCCCCTCGCCATCCTCACCATGAGAATGAAAGCACAGCAGGAAAACACACACATACACACAGACACACAGACACACACACACACACAAAATTTAAGTATGATTATCCCCATCTAACAAAGAGGGAAATTGAGACTGCAGTCAAGACTTGGAACAACCTTATCAAATCCTGGTGGACTTTTTCAATAGCAAAAGTCAGAAACCCAACTCAAACTAACTTCAGCAACAAGGAGAATTTGTTGGCTCATGGAGTGTAAAAGTCTAGACATAATGCTTTCCATGTGGTTGGCCCTAGGCAAGGTTGTTTATTTTTGTTTTGTTTTGTTTTAGTATCTATTTTTCTTTATTTACTTATTTGGCTACACCAGCTCTTAGTTTCAGCATGCAGGATCTAGTTCCCTGACCAGGGATTGAACCTGGGTCCCCTGCATTGGGACCATAGAGTCTTAGCTACTGGACCACCAGGGAAGTCCCCACCCCCCAGTTTTGATTCCCTTTTTTAGGTAGGCCCTTCTGCTTGGGTGGCAAAATGACCACTAACAGCACCCACGGTGACTTTCCCTTTTTCAGCAAAGTCCTGAGCCTGCTCCTCACTGGCCTGCATGTGGTCACGTCCCTGAACCACTCACTGTGATGACCATTTAAACCTGCACACGTTCCCATCCCTAGAGGGGCTTGGAGGTCATGGCCACCCCAACTAAGGAAGGGAGCGCTGTCTAGAGAAAAAAGAAAATGACAGGCTGCAAGGGACAAGAGTAGGAGGGGTGCTGAGCAGGCCAAGACAATGGAGGTGCCCTGTCCACCCTTTCCAAAGTCACATGCTGCCAACACCAGGCACCTCCTCACTTCCTAGTGTGGGTGAGGAGAGCAATGAGGGGTTGGGGCATTCACAGGGAACCTTACATGCTGGATCCACAGAGGGATAAGGGAAAGGGAACCAGGGCTGGCAAAGTACCAGAAGGTAGGCAGAAGAGGCTCAGGGGGTGCTAGGCTGGGGAATCCAGGGCTCTAGCCCCACCCCTCATGGAGCTGGTACACTACTTGGGCTGTGCCAGTGGCCCCCAAAGAGGTCCCTGCTCTCTGGGAGAGAGGGCCCCTGAGAAGTACCAAGAACCCTGGGTTTTCTTGGAGAGCATTAGGATGCAGGTGAGTGTCCAGGGCACAGAGTTCAGGAGGCACTCACCCTCAGGGCTGTGCAAAGGCAGGGTCTGTACCTGGATGGGGAGGGGGCAGAGGAGGAGAGCGGACAAAGTGGCCCCGGCCTCACACCCTGGGACAATCAGGGCCTTGCAGTTAGGGCTGGCTTCCCTCCTGAGCCCTGGGCCAGCCTGGTTCTCCAAGCAGGGCTGTTTCAGAATCCTGGGGCATCCATGTGCCCCACCCCTCAGATGGGCTGGTTCATTTAGCACAGCATGGCCCTCCAACAGGCGCACCACCCACTCGCCCAAGTTTGAGCCCAGATTTCCAGCCCAGCTCCTGGGACAGTCTGCCCTCTGCTGATACAGATAACTCCTGACCACCAGCCCTCCCCTCCAGCCCTGGGTTCATCTGGTGACCCATCTGGTGTGTCCTTGAATCAATGTCTTCAGTGTCAACTGATCGCTTAGCCGCCCCTCCTGAAAACACTGACCCGTTCAGCATCAGCATCTACAAAATACGGCTGTCTCACGGGAGCAATACCTGTGGTCAGCAGGCAGCGGCAGGCCCCCGCCGGTGATGGCACTCGTGGCCCATGTGCTTTGGGAGCTTTATTTCAGACCCCTCAACACACATACATACTACTTGCTTGACAGGCTACAACAAAGACTAGATCTTTTGCGTACCACTCACCGATGTCGCCACCCAATGAACAGGGATACTTTGTTGTTTAGTCGCTCAGTCGTGTCCAACTTTTTGAGACCCCATGGGCTGTACCCCGCCAGGCCCCTCTGTCCATGGAGATTCTCCAGGCAAAGATACTGGAGTGGGTTGCCATTTCCTTCTCCAGGGGATTTTCCCGGCCCATGTCTCTTGCATCTCCTGCGTTGCCTGGTGGATTCTTTATCACTACACCACCTGGGAAGCCCCAACCAGGTACACTAGCTTTGCGAAAATGTCCTTGTTCTTTTTCTGTGCTCCGGTGTCCTCATCTGTAAAATAGCTAGCTACAGGTGCCCCACCACCTGTCCACCTTGCCTGTGCATCTGAGGCTAAAATGATTTGAAACTAGTTGTTGGATTTATTTTTTAAAACATTTTATTTTTTAGCAATATATATAAATAGCATTCTCCTTTAACCTTTTGACCTTTCCTCAGGGCATGTGGAATTCTATCTAAGTTTCTGACCCTGGATGGAACCTGCATTGGAAGCTGGAGTGGTTAAGACCACTGGCCAGCCAGGGAAGCGCCCCCAGTTGGTGAATTAAAAGCCTTAAACACAGCCCCGGCTCGTCTGGTTGCTCCGTATATGTGTGCTTCTCCACCATGACGGTTCTGACCCCTGGGGGCTGCGAAGGCGGCCAGCGGCGACCAGAGCCGGGCAGGATCCGCCGCTGATGCCATCCTCCGCCGTCCTCACGCCCACTCCCACCCCAGTTCCAGCAGGCCTGCGCGGAGCCCGCTCCGGACCAGCCCCCCAAGGTGAGGGGACGCACCACCCAGCGCGTCTGTCCCTGCTCAGCTGTCGCAAAGGCGATGCGCCCGCGGAGAAGTACACCGGCCCCGGAGTCACACCCAGGTCCCAGTCTCAACGCGGCCCCTGATCGTCCTCAACTTCCCATCCTCCACACTGCCCGGCTAACAGCTTAGCTCAACACGTTAGCAGAGAACTGACAGCGCGCCCTCGCCCAGGGCTCACCTACCTGGGAGCCGCTCTCTGCCCTCCTTCCGGTGGGTAGGAGCGGGGGGCCCCCCAGGAAGGGTTTGGGGTGCGGGAGGGGTGGGAGGCGCCCCTTCCCATCTCCAGCCCTCTTATTAGCGGGGACGTGTTAATGGAAATTCACACCCAGGTGCTAATAAACAGTGGGCCGCTCCTGGGCTGGAGAGCGAGGGGAGGCGCACCCCAGGGGAGGGGGCTGGCCGATGAGCCCCACTTATCTATGAAAAGACTTGCTAATAACTTTAATTCCCCGTCCTAAACCACGGGGCCTTTACCATGCAAATAGATTTTTCTAAACTGGGCAGGGTCCTGGAGAAGACTTCCCGCTCAGCTCCTTAGGGCCCTGGGAGGGAAGAGAGAGTTGGGGGCGGAGGCGCGGGAAAGGGGGCGGATCAGTGAAGGTGTGAGGTCCCGCCCCCTGCAGGGCCGCTGTTTTTGGATCCCACTCCCTACAACCAAATGCTGGCCAAGGTGCACCAGGACTCCTGAATTACACACTGTGACCCCCACCCCACTCTGAGTTACTGGCTCTCCTGGCCTGGGCCAGAGCATTGGGAATGATCTCTGAAGTGGTTTCAAAACAAATCAATATCAACCTATAAATAGATAAACTGTGCTACACCCATGCAATTGGAGAAGGCAGTGGCACCCCACTCCAATATTCTCGCCTGGAAAGTCCCATGGATGGAGGAGCCTGGGGGGCTGCAGTCCATGGGCTCGCTAAGAGTCGGACACGACTGAGCGACTTCACTTTCACTTTGCACTTTCATGCATTGGAGAAGGAAACGGCAACCCACTCCAGTGTTCTTGCCTGGAGAATCCCAGGGATGGGGGAGTCTGGTGGGCTGGCATCTATGGGGTCGCACAGAGTCGGACACGACTGAAGCGACTTTCATGCAATGGAATATTACTGAGCAATAAATATAAATGAAGTACTGATACACGAGAAAATATGCTTTCATTCATATGAAAGTCCAGAATAGGCAAATCTGTAGAGCTAGAAGAAAGCAGATGAGTGGGCTGGGGTGGAGAATAGGGGGATGGAGTAACAGGGAATCAGTGCTAAATGNTCATGCAATGGAATATTACTGAGCAATAAATATAAATGAAGTACTGATACACGAGAAAATATGCTTTCATTCATATGAAAGTCCAGAATAGGCAAATCTGTAGAGCTAGAAGAAAGCAGATGAGTGGGCTGGGGTGGAGAATAGGGGGATGGAGTAACAGGGAATCAGTGCTAAATGGTTACAGGGCCTCTTTTGAGGGGTAGTAAAAATGACCCAAAATAAGAGTGGTGATGGTTACCTAACTATGAATATACTAAAACCATAGAATTATGTACTTGAATGCATTTCATGGTATAAATTATATCTCAATAAAGGTATTTTTAAAAAATGCCAGTGTCAGTATTTCAAAGATGCTTGGGGGGGGGGGCAGAGAACTGAGTATCCATAGATGGCTGAGAGACCCCCTTACCCCACCTCACCAACCCCCTCACCAACTCACCAGATCCCCTGACTGAACCCAGGTTTCCCCTTCCCCCATACAGCATTTCCCTAATCTGAATCCAAGCCTAGATCCAGGTCAATTCTGTGGATCTGGATACAACCAATGGACCTCTCATCTTGCCTGAGCCAGGCCTCTGGGAGGTTACAGCTATTTAAAATTAGGACTGACCTACCTGTGTTATTTTACGTCCCTAAACATGGGAGAGAAAACACAGTGAAGGGAGACGGGAGAATCCCAGGGTCTAGGCCTTGATGCTCCAGCACAAGGGCAGTAGACACATGCAGTGAGCCCTTGGAGCTGGCGTCCTGTCAGACCCCAGAAAGAATAGAGCAGGCAAAACCCAACCAGGCCCGAGAGCTCGGATTCTGGAAGTCATATATGGGTTTGAGTGCTGATCCTTGGTTTATCCTGCTGCAAAATAATTACTTAGGAGCAGATGTGTAAAGATCCAGTGCACAGTAAGTATGCACTAATGGAAACGCATTTTCTACAGAGATACTTGGTTTTATCCAGGTTCAAAGAAAAGGTGGATAGACAGCTTGCTGCTTTCTCAAATGAAGCCCCACCCCCTTCAGGCGGGCCCATCGGGAATAAGGGGGGGCTAAGACGGGGCGAGGGGCAAGGAGGAAGGGGTCTGAGGCTGTGTGGACTTTGGGGACTTCCAAATCCCTGACGTCCTTTGGAGGAGGGGAGGGAAGCTTTGTGTCCCTGTGGAGGAAGACCTTGCCAACCGACACCAGCACAGAGTTTATTCACAAATAAATAAATACATTCAAGGCAGAGCTCCTGCCTGTCTCCAAGTGTCTACCCTCTGGGCCCCTCCATCGCGGGAGGGGTTGCGGAAGTCCGTCCTAGGTGGGGACCGGCTCTCACTTTCAGCGATGCCCATGCCGGTATCTCCGGTGCCCTCTTTCAGGAAAGGGAGTCTGGAGAGGGACCGCTTCGAAAGCGCGGAAACCAAAAAGGCGTCGGTGCTCACAGAACTGGGCGCCAGATGTTCGCCGCCACTTCAACTTCTCAGGCCGGCGGCCACTCCAGGGGCAAGAGGGGCATCGAGGTCTCCAGCAGGGCCAGTACGTCGCCGGGGATGAGCTGGAGGAGACAGGGGACAGCGTGGTCCTCAGCGTGAGGCCGCCGAGCCTGGGCGTCCGCGCTCGCAAGCTCCACTCTCAGGGGGGCCTTCGGCGTCCCCAGTGTCCCCTCCCTCCCCTCGCCGCTCTGGCGCCCCGCGCACGCCAACCGTGTCGCTCCAGAGAGCGAGCAGGCGAGGCCAGGCCGCCGGTGGGGGAGCCCCCCGGGGCGCTGATCCCCGGAGTGTGAGGTGGGGATATGAGACGGTAGGTAGTGCCACCCCACGACGGCGCTGAACCGGGAGGGAGTTCCGAGCGAAGGAGGGCGATACTAACCGGGGATGAGGGGCTCGGCTCCATCGCCGGTCCTTCTGGGCACGCCGCCCCGCGGTCGTAAAGCACCGGAGGGTCGCGCAGTTCGGGCGCTGCCAGGGCTCCGGGGCAGGCGGGCGGGGACCCCCAGGACACCGCGGCCCCGGCGGCCGAGCCGGAGCAGCAGCCTCGCGTCTGCGCCTCCGCGGGGCCGCCGTCGGGGCACAGCGCGCAGCCCCGAGGGGGCGCCGCGTCGCCGCGCTGCCGGCGCCGGCGCTGCAGGCTGTCCTCGCTGAGGCCCAGCACGGCCGACAGGTGTCCGATGTAGCGGATGGCCAGGCGCAGCGTCTCGATCTTGGTCAGGCTCTGGCCGGCGGGCGCCACAGACGGAGGCAGGAAGCGGCGCAGCTCGTGGAGGGCGCGGGCGAGCGTGCGCATGCGCAGCTTCTCGCGCTCGCTGGCGCTCTGCCGCTGCCCGGCGCCCAGGCGGCCGCCCCGCGCGCCTCGCCTCCCAGCTGTCGGGGCCCGGAGGGCGGCGCGGGTGGCCGAGCTCCTGGGGCTCGGCACGGGGCTGCAGGCCGGGACGCTGCCCCAAGAGTCCGGGGACGAAGCGGGGGAGCAGCCGCAGTCCGCGTCGGCGGCCGGCGGCGGCTGAGCTGGGCCCCAGCCTGCCGCGAGCATCCAGGACTCAGAGAGCGGAGGGCACAGGGACTGGGCCATGGCAGCGGCGGCGTGTCTGGGGGCCGGCAGCCGGCGACTGCTTTATCCCCGAGCCCCGAAGTGTGAAGTGGCCTCTTCCAGGCCTCATCAACACTTCAAAGGGGGCTCGGGGGCCTGGCGGGGGCGGGGCTTGACCCTTTGAACCAACGTCGGGGTGGGGGTTGCGGGGGGCGAAGGTGTCGGCCTGTTGGCTGCGCCAGGTTGGCCCCACCTGGGCCCTCGTACGGACACCTGACCCGGACACGCCGGCCTTATGCTCGCGCCAGTGGCAGGCGCTGTCCAGGGTGTTGGACCAGCTCAGCAGGGTAAAGGAGGCCGGGTCAGGGAACTGCAAGTTCTGGTACCTAGGTTTGGGGCTGCCTTCACCTGTCGGAAACCTTATGCAAATTCTTGTTTTCTTGAGAGTTTTCCTGGTGGCTCAGCGGTAAAGAATCTGCCTGCCAATGCAAGAGACATGGATTCGATCCCTGGTCCAGGAAGATCCCACACGCCTCGGAGTAACTAAGCTCAGTGCACCACATCTATTGAGCCTGTGCTCTAGATAGAGCCCAGAGCGGCAGCTACTGAAGCCCCTGCGCACCCTAGAGCCGGTGCTCTGCGACAAGAGAAGCCACCGCAATCAGAAGCCCATGCACCACACCTAGAAAACAGACCCCACTTACCGGCATCTAGAGAAGAGCCCACGCAGCAACCAAGATCCAGCACGCCAGAAATTAAATGCTTTAAAAAAAAAAAAAAGTTTTATTGAACCTTCGTTTCCAGTTTGTATAATAGGGGAGAAGGAAATGGCAACCCACTCCAGTATTCTTTCCTGGAGACTCCCATGGACAGAGGAGCCTGGCAGGTTAATACAGTCCATGGGGTCACACAGAGTTGGACATGACTGAGTGACTAACACAGGCACACTGTGGCAGCAGGTCCCTGGACTCCTGTAGAGGCCAGGAGGGAGTGGGGCTCTGACTCCATGTTCCTCCTCCAGGGCAGACTGGTCCTGGGTGTACCCTTCCCTGGTGGTGGTGAGGGGGAGAGATGAAGCTATCCTAGGTAAATCCAGCAAGCTGGCAGAATCTGGGCAGGCTGGTGAGCCATCTGAGCTGGAGGAGAGGAGTCCTGCTGCCCTCAGCCTGGCAGGGTCAAGGGCTGGGCCTGTTGCCACAGCTGCCACCTCTGGCCTTTAGCTGGTATCCCATCACTTTGGGGCAGGTATAACGGGCTTTGCCAATGAAATGTGAGTGACAATGACACAGAAAAAGCACTTAAGAAAATTCAGAGTAATTGCCTGGTGGTCCAGTGGTTAGGACTCAGCACTCTTACTGCAGGGGCCCCAGGTTCTACCCCCGGTCAGGAAATAAGATCCCACAAGCCACAGCATGGCAAAAACAAAACAAAACAAACTACCCCTTCATGATAAAACTTCTCGGCAAATTTAGGCTAAAGGAGAACTTTCTCAGTCTAATGAAAGGCATCCTCAGGGAACCTACAGCTCACAGCATACTAAATAGGGAAAGACTGAAAGATTTCCATCAAAACTCAGAACAAGGCGAGGATGTTGGCTCCTACTCGCATCTTGTCAGTGTTGGGAGGTGGGGGTCTCAGCTGTGGAATAAGGAAAGAGAAATAAAAGGCATATGGATTGGAAAGGAAGAAATAAAACTGTCTCCATTTATGGACAACATGATTGTCCACATGGGAAAGCTCAAGAGTGTCTGCATCCCCTGCCTGACCCCTCGGATCTGAGTTTACACATTGTCGCAATAGCTCCTTCAAGCATGGAAGCCTGCTCTCCAGCTGGACTGTGAAGGATTTGGTGTCTGATATCATGTCTTCCAAAGAAGTGGTGTCTAGGGTTTCTTTCAGAGGTCTACTGTTTTGCATCCCCCATGCTTCCAGTTCTGTGAGACTCATGGGTGAGCTGGTTTGTAGCAAAGAAAGCCAAGTGACTTGGTACCTTCTTCCCGAGCATCTTTGCTCACCACCACCCTTCTCCCCTTGTCTCCTTTCTCTTCTACTGCCCTTGACCTCTTCTAACACCCTCTATACCCCCTACTCTACAGTCTGTCCCAGCAGCCCCAGATGCTTATGCCCATGATCACATATAGGAGAGACAGTGCCAATCCACCCCTGGAGAGAAGGGGTAGAGTCCATGCCAAGGGGACATGCCACAGGGCCCATTGGCTCCATAGGAGAGCCTGGCCTACGAGGACCCTCCCAGGCCTGCAGCTGTCAGCATGGTCTGCCCTGTCTGGATCCTGGACAATGGATGGGGTTCTAGATCCAAGCCAAGAACCTGGCATTAGACCCCCCCCCTTTAATCCCACTTGACTGGAGCTAACAAACAGTGGAAACTGGTTGTACATTCAAGTAGGAGGAGGTGCAGAGTCAAAGCTGGTCAGGTAGGAGGGGTGGGGTCCCAGGGGGCTCTGGGCACACTATTGCCAACCTCTGAATGTCAACAAATTCCTCCAATTCCTATACAATTCTGATTTCCACTTTGTAGCTAATAATTGAGAAAATTCAGAATGACCAGGCTTCCCGGGTGGCTCAGACGGTAAAGAATCCACTTGCAATGCAGGAGACCCAGGGTTTGATCCCTGGGTTGGGAAGATATCCTGGAAAAGGGAATGGCTACCTGATCCAGTATTCTTGCCTGGAGATCCCATGGATATAGGAGCCTAGTGGGCTACGGTCCATGGGGTCACACAGAATCAGACATGATTGAGTGACTAATACTTTCACTTTCAGAATGATCAAAAGCTCCTAGGAAATCAGCCACCCTTTTCTTATATTCTTATATTATTATTTATTTGAAAATCTAATACATGCACGTGATTGAAAGTTGAATAAGTACAGAGAGCATATCAAATCTCTTTACTCTTCTGCCTCTGAGGTCACCAATTCCTAGTCCAGGGGAAACCATCATGACTGGTTTGTGGGCAACAATGCTCTTAAAGTGAATTTTTGTTAAGTAAAAAATCAACTAGACATTCTTTAAACAAAGGGCCATATGTGTGTGGGAGGTAGACTGTTGATCCTGAAAACACAGCTCTGGCCCCTGAAGATGCTCAAATCTGAGAGCCAACAATTAACATTCATTGCTCACTTATGTGGGGACCACCGAAAGCTATGGAGCAAGAGAGGGACACCATGCGTGGTGTGTGATGGGAAGATCTCTGGTGTCAGGGTTGAGAGAGGGCTAAAAGGATTCAGGGGTGTCCATGGAGGCCAAGAACTCACAAAGAAAAAAACCGGCATGAGAGAGGCAAGGTGGTTCCGCCCCCAACTCCAGTCTTTCCTTCTTCAGCTCCAAGGCTAACAAATTGGAGGTGCCAGCTGGAATCCCTCCCTCTCTCATGACCCCTCAAGGCCCAGTGTGTGCAAGGCTATGGGCCTGATGAAGCCAAGAGCGGGGAAAGGAGGGACCCCGAAGCCGGACCCTGGGCTCTCCGGGCTCCCATCAGCTGGCCTCCCTCTTCTCCAGGTCCCCATGCCTCTCGCACCTTTGATCTTCTTATCGCCAGCCCCTCCGGTGGGTTCATTAGGGAGCTGCCCCAGTTAATGAGTTCTCCGGGCAGCAGGGCCCACACGCCCTCCCGCTGGGCTGAGGCTTTCACACTTCTGGGGCCTGTGTTTTGACAAGTGCCAGAACCAGTGGCTCCTGCTCCCCCGGCCCGAGCCTCCCTTCGCCTGCCAACGTGTAAGGCTGGGAAATGAGGCCTTGGGGCAGCCCCACTGAGCGGAGGTGAGAATTCAGCGGGTCCTCGGCCAGGGTGGGGGCAGGCAGGACAGGGCAGCACCCCCTTGGGCTGGGGCCTGGGTCTCAGCCTTCCTTCTAGGAGCCAGCCGGCTGCCTGGATCCTGGGCACTGCCCCCTCCCACCTCCCAGCCTCAGTGCCCTCATTTCCCCGGCCAGCCCCTCTGACAGGAGAGTGCTAATCAAAGGTGCAATGTCAGTCTTCCCCTCGCAGCCCCTAATCCCGACCCGCCGGAGCCAGAGGCCCCAGGAGAAGGAAGCGGCTCTCCTACCGCCAGCCTGTTTAGCATCAGCTGGGACACCTCCTGGGAGGCTCCTAATGTGGGTGTTCCCTGCTGCCGGGATCTTCCCGCCACACCTCGGCACAAGTCTGAGAGAAAGGCCCTTCCAAGGAGAGTAATTGCTGTTCATGAAGCCCCACCTGTAGGCAGCCCAGGACACCCCTCCTAGGGGTATAGCTTAGAATCGAATCCCTCTTCTGCCACGTACCCTCTGTGTCACTTGGAGTAACTCAGTCTCCATCTCTTCCACAAATCATACCTGCCGTGCTGATGTTGCAAGGCCATCAAATCATCCTGCACAGACCATACTTCCAGCAGCACCTCATGCATGTCCCTGCTGTCACTTGGGGCCTGGCCTCGGCCGGATCCCAGCTCACAAGCGCGCTGTGATGTGGATGTCACTGCTTCACCTGGTAGTTAAGGAAATGGAGGTGCAAGGGGTGGTCCTATGTCACATGGCCAGTAGGGGCAGAGCCAGGGTCCATCTGGTGCTGTCTGGGATCCAAGCGAGTGTCCTGTCCTCCCACCAGCTCCCCTGCCTCCTCTGGAAACCTCCATTGGCTCCATACTCCTGGAGGGCTGCCTCAAGACTGAGGGTGCAGGAAGAGGGGGCGATGCCCCTAGTCTTCAAGGCTCCCTGAAACCTCCCTAGAAGTCACCTGGATCTGTTGAGACGTTAAAAATGTAAAGCAGTTCCAGATCCACCCTGGACCTGCTTGAGCCAGAATCCCTGGAGGAGATTCCAGGTATGTAAAGTGAAATGTCCTGAGAACGATGAAGCTCAGCCACTTTTGAGAAGCCATGCCCTACAGTGAGCCCCCCGAATCCACAGAGTAGAAGAGGCATGAGGTGTGCCCAGCCTCCACCATGGAGCCTACACTCCACTGTGTCCATGGACAGATGAGGCCGTGCTTGTGTTGGAGGTGGGGCTGCAGCCGCCTGGAGCCCAGAGCCATCAGAGGGCCCAGCAGGAAGGCTCCCAGCTTCCCCTCCACCTCCCTCCTTCCCCATCAGCTCCCAGTGAAGGCCCCCAAGGCTCCTAGGAAGCCCCTTCCAACTGAGATCACCACCCTCCCCTCACACCTTTAGCTCCCGGAGCCACTGGCTTGGCAAGCCATATGGAATAGATTATTCTGGCCCATGATAATCTGATTATCTTGGTCATGGATCAGCTGGAATGCACAGTCAGTGAAAGTCACAGGAAGGAGGCAGAGGGGTGATGAGGAGGGAGGGGGTGGGAAGAAAGGAGAGAGATCTGTCAGATTCCTGGTAAGGCTGGGGAGGAAGTGCCAGTTCTGTGAGCCAGGCCAGGCTGAGAAGGCAGGGGAAGTAGATCGTGTCTCTCCCCTTAGAGGTGTCACATCTATGCTTCTTCACTTCANGTGATGAGGAGGGAGGGGGTGGGAAGAAAGGAGAGAGATCTGTCAGATTCCTGGTAAGGCTGGGGAGGAAGTGCCAGTTCTGTGAGCCAGGCCAGGCTGAGAAGGCAGGGGAAGTAGATCGTGTCTCTCCCCTTAGAGGTGTCACATCTATGCTTCTTCACTTCATCTGGGTAAGTGGAGGAAGGCCTGAGGCTTATAGTGAAACATGGGGAAACCGGACATGAACGGGGTGAAGTAAGTAGCTGAACCAGCCCAAAGCAAAGATGCAGACATGTGGATACAAGGAAACTTGTCACACGGCCCCTCAGTTAGTATAGCTGTAAAATGGAGCAAGGACTCCCAACTACCTGCTGAGATGTCCTGAGAGACTGCAATGCCTTGGTTGCAAAGCATGGTCTCAGGCCAGAGAGCTGACCCTGGGTATCCAGTGTCCTTGCATTCCCAGCCACAGACAGCAGAGGGCGCTGCCCAGCTACTGGGATCTTGGGATCTGGGCTGGGCGGACCTCCTGCCATTGTCAGAGGACTTATTTATTTGTTTTTCTGGTGCCAGGGCCAGTGCTTGGTGGAGGTGGTGGGCACTGGGAGCTAACCAGATATGTCAGAGATGCTGAGGCTGGCTTAAGAAATGGGTGAGGCTGACTTCGTGCCAGTGTGATGGGCTATGTGACCCCAGAAAGTCCATTTGTTTGCTCTAGACCCCAATTTGCTTATCTGTCCACTGGGAAAAACATATACCTGTGTGCAGAAAGGTAAAGCAAGATGGAACCCAGAGGAATGAGGAGAAGGCAGACGGGCTCAGGTCTCCCTACCTTCCCTATGTACCCCTGGAAGCAGAGGTTGAAAGCAATCAGACCACGAGCTGACCAAAACTCTAGGCTCGCCAGCTCCCCCTAAGGATTTACAGGCCCAACTCAGCGGCCAACTTTGGGCACATCCAGCACCAGTATCTGCAGAAAGCACAGGATGGCGCTTCCTCCAGGCAGGACACACAGGTTTCTGGCTTCTTCTAACCTCATGCCTGCCCTGGCTGACTGCACAGCAGAACAGTGAGGAGCCAGGACAATGGTGAGGCTCCAGCCAAGTCACTGGGTGGCTCCGGGCCTCAGTCAGCTCCAGGTTGTCCTTCCCAAGGGCTGGGGAAGGAGCACATCACCTCCCTTCTCCTGGGATATCTAACTTCAGACCTAATATAGAGCAGAATAGGGGCTCCCGGGAGTGGGCTACAATGTCTGGGTAGGGTCTGGGGAAGTGAAGAGCTTCTGAGCATAGGATCCTTTGCCAGAGACTGGGAAACAGCCCTGAACCNTTAAAATTCCCTTCATTTTGATTGTCTATACTTTCTTGATGTTTAGTCGCTAAGTCAATGTCTGACTTTTTGAGACCCCATGGACTCTAGCCCACCAGGCTCCTCTGTCCTTGGGATCCTCCAGGCAAGAATACTGGACTGGGTTGCCATTTCCTTCTCCAGGGGATTTTCCTGACCCAGGGATTGAACCCTCGTCTCCTGAATTAGGCGGGTTCTTTACCACTGAGCCACTAGGGAAGCCCAAGTCTCACTTCTCTGTAATGATTATTATTGGTTGGACAAATTAGAAAAGAAAGAAAAGGAAGAGAGGGAAGGAAAAAAGACTTTGCAACCCCTTTGCCTCTGTTGTTTGCACTCCGGTAGCAGAGATGGTGGACCCAGGCCCCCTTAAGGCTTTCGGGAATCAGGCTGGGGTGGCTGGCTCTCCCTCTGCAGAGCCCGCAGAAGTTAGTGCCTCTCCTTTTCCCACTTTGTCCCTCCAAAGAGCTGCAAGACCACAGATAGCCTCTCTTCTCCAGCAGGACAGGCAGGCAATACTCGTGGAGTCCCCCATGATGAACATATGATGCTATATCTAATCCTCCCAGCAAGGACACCCATTTCATAGATGAGGAGACTGAGGCTAAAAGGTGGGCACTGAGCCCAAGCATGGCTGGCCCTAGGCTTGAGCCGTCTCTGCTGAGACTTGTTGCCCCAGGAGCTGGGCACCAGCCCCAGGGTGGCCTGGTCCCTCCGCAGGCGCTTCCACACCAGCCTCCTTGGCCTACCCTTCTCGTTGGAGGAAGAACATGGCATGCAGCTCCCTGCCCTCAGCCTGCTGGGCACTCTTTGGATGCCTGTGGCCCCAGCCTCTCCCATGCATCCCCAGCCATCTTTTCCCACATTACCTCCTATGGGATCCTTGGCCCACTCCCAGTGCCCCTGCCTGTACCCAGTTTAGACAGCCTTTGCCCTGATGTGACTGCAGTCTCCTGTTTCCTGCCTCCATCTCTTTACCTTCCAACCCCCCCTCCTCCTCAGAATCTCTGTGGGATCTCACTGCCTCCCCAAGAGTCCAAACTCTTCACTCAGCAGGACTTTCCAACCCCACCTGGCTCCCACTTTCTTGTCCACACCCCTCCCACCCTCCCCACCTCTGTCCCAGGGCTCCAGACAGCTTGGCATCGCCCCAATTACCCCTGAGCGTCCCTGCTTCCAGACAGGCTCACGCCTTTCCCCTTGTCCAGGAAGACCCCACCCCCACCTGGAGAAAATCCACCATTTCAGGGCCCTCCCTTCCTCCGGGGACCCGCCCTGATCACCTGGCCGGGTAGCACCTCTCTGTCGCCCATGGCCTCCCAGCACATCAGGCCCCCACAGACTCTGGAGCCAACTCGTCTTTCTCCTCCTCTAACTCTCAGCTCCCAGAGAGCAGCAGAGACTCGACCACCTCCCCCAACCCCGCCACCCCGAGTCTCAGCCCCCTGGTCAGGAACGCTGTCTCCTCATGGAGGTGTGCACGGCCTTTGTGGCTTTGAATTCTGATTCTGGGGTGCCCTAAAGCAAAGGAAGGGGCCTCTCTGTGCCCAATTTCCCCACTCAGCAAGACAGGGAATAGCAGGCTGTCAGGCCTGGGGTTTGAGCACTGAACAGACTTCTGTGGGCAACGCTGGGCACTGTGGGGTGTGGAAGTGCTCAGGCATGGTCGGGGTGAGTACAGTGCCCAGGGCTGCTCCATGCCTTTCCTGGGTGGCTGTCAGCCTCTGGGCATCCCTAGGTGACACTGATGGTGCTCTGCCTGGCAGGGCCTGGTCACTGGGCTTCCCTAGCTATGCCCAGAGTCACACGCCCGTCCCTGGAGTCACGAGANCGGGGTGAGTACAGTGCCCAGGGCTGCTCCATGCCTTTCCTGGGTGGCTGTCAGCCTCTGGGCATCCCTAGGTGACACTGATGGTGCTCTGCCTGGCAGGGCCTGGTCACTGGGCTTCCCTAGCTATGCCCAGAGTCACACGCCCGTCCCTGGAGTCACGAGAGGAGAGTGTCCAGGGTTCTGGGCTGGATATTCAGGGCTCCTGGAGCGAGCAAGGGGCACACACAGGCCCCTGGGTATCACCCCCCCCCCAACCCTGCCACCAACCCAGGGACACGGGCTCTGCCCTTACCCTGAGCCTCCCACAAGGGGGGCCTGCAGCCTCCCGCCCTTACCCCCAAAGTGCTTTCTGGGGTTTCCAAGGGGACCTGCTGCCGGGCTGTTTTGGAGGCCCCTGCACACCCTGGTTCCCAAGTCGACACCTTCTGCCCCAGAGGAGGCGGCCTTGTGTCAACAGGCAACAAGAGGTGTGAAGGCAGCCACCGTGGCCAAGGGGGCAGCCGGGCCGGCCATCGCACTGGCTGGTAATGAGAATACCACACGGCGGCCCCTGCAGCCCCCAGTAGCCTGCCTCCCTGCCCCACACCCCCACGTTCCCACCGCCTGACCATCACAGGGCCGGGAAGGGACACAAGAGGGAAGAAGACCTGCAGGGCAGAGGCCAGCTCTGCAACCAGCTCCAGGGCCCAGGCCTGTTCCCCAGTGCCCCACACCGCCTGCCCAGGGGGAAGGAGCAGGTGGAAAACTTCTGGGAGCAGGGTTAGGGTCTGCGCTGAGCCACCGAGCGAACACAGGCTGACCAGAGGCATGGCCTGCGCCATCCCCTCGCAGGGCCGGAGCTAAAAGCACACTCTGACTCCAACCTGGGCCTCTCTGCGCTTCTCCTCTGACCAGGGTCTGGGGCATCAGTCAGCGGATGTTGGACAGGGGCCTCAGGTGCCTCTAGTGGTAAAGAACCCACCTGCCAATGCAGTAGGCATAAGAGACACAGGTTCGATCCCTGGGTCGGGAAGATCCCCTGGAGGAGGCCATGGCAACCCACTCCAGTATTCTTGCCTGGAGAATCACATGCACAGAGGAGCCTGGCAGGCTGCAGTCGGTGGGGTCACAAAGAGTCAGACATGACTGAACGACTAACACTTATAATCGGAGTATTGACGGGGACGTGGCCTGCCCCTCTGTGCCCGGCTGACTGGTGCTAAAAGAGTGAGCGAAGCTGACTCAGGGTTTGTGGTGCTGGCCCTGAGAGCAGGCCCAGCTGAGCCCAAGCCGCAGGCGCCGAGAAGAGCAGGGGTAGGGGTGTCACGAATGCTGAAACGCTTGTGAGGCCTTGCTCTGCCCTCCCTCCGCCCAAGATGTCCTGAAGCCAGGTCTCCCGAGGCTCCCTGGCTCTGAGACTGCCCAGGGCCCTGAGGGGACAGCTGCTGATTCTTGGCCTCAGCTCTCAAAGTTCCTCAGGGATCATCAGGTACAAGCACCTCATTTTATGGTACTTTTGGTCAGTGTTGGCAGAAGCAGTAGCAGCCATCCATTCCAGCTCCTGTGTGTACTCTTCCAGCCTCTTTAAAGATACACACACACACACACACACACACACACACACGCACACACACACACACGCACACACACACACACACACACACACACACACACACACACACATAATTTACTTATTTGGCTGCACCAGGTCTCAATTGCAGCACACAGGGTCTTCAGTTGTGGTATGTGAACTTAGTTGCATCACATGGGATCTACTTCCCCGACTAGAGATTGAACCTACGCCCCCTGCTTTGGGAGCATGGAGTTTTAGCCACTAGACTACCAGGGAAGTCCCTTCATCTGGCCTCTTCTTGACTACCTCCAGGAATAGGCCACTCACTCTCCCACAAGACAGTCCTTGTGATCTAGAAAGTCCTTCAGACTCTCCCTGGAGTATTTCTCCAGGACCTGGAAACGATGCTCACATCCCCTGTGTTTCCTTTTTGCATGAAAGATCCCTGAGTCCTTCAACTATTTCTTTGGTGACCCAGAGTCATATCCCCTCTCTAACCTCCCTCCCCTAAGCTAGATTTGTCCCATGCCCTCATAGACTGTGGCCCCCAGGTTTGGCTACTCACCCCACACAGGCAGTAAGAGCCCACTGCCTCCTGACCTGTTGTCCTCCTGACCTGTTGTTGCTGTTCAGTCCCTGAGTCATGTCTGACTCTTTGTGACCCTATGGACTGCCGCACGCCAGGCTCCCCTGTCCTTCACTGTCTCCCAGAGTTTGCTCAGATTCATGTCCATTGAGTTGGTGATGCTATCTAATCATCGCATTCTCCTTGATTAAAGATCTCCTTTTTCTTGAAAACAGGAACGGAATCACATTTTTCATACCCTTGGCGCCTGGAAGGCAATGACCACCACGCCTGTTCCACAGTTGCTGCTGGTTACACGATGCCTCCTGACCCTGAACTTAGAAGGAGGGTACATAGGGCTCTGTTGATTCTACCTTATTAGTAATTAGGTCTCATGAGTCATTCCAGCCTAACAGAATCTCAGTTCAGTTCAGTTGCTCAGTCGTTTCTGACTCTTTGTGACCCAATGGACGGCAGCACGCCACGCTCCCTATCCATTACCAACTCCCAGAGCTTACTCAAACTCATGTCTGTCGAGTCAGTGATGCCATCCAACTATCTCATCCTCTGTCATCCCCTTCTTCAATCTTTGAATTGTCATCCCCTCCTGCCTTCAATCTTTCCCAGCATCAGTGTCTTTTCAAATGACTCAGTTCTTCACATCAAGTGGCCAAAGTATTGGAGTTTCAGCTTCAGCATCAGTCCTTCCAATGAATATTCAGGACTGATTTCCTTTAGGATGGACTGGTTGGATTTCCTTGGAGTCCGAGGGACTCTCAAGGGTCTTCAACACCACAGTTCAAAAGCATCAATTCTTTGGTGCTCAGCTTTCTTTATAGTCCATCTCTCACATCCATACATGACTACTGGAAAAACCATAGCTTTGACTAGACAGACCTTTATTGGCAAAGTAGTGTCTCTGCTTTTTAATATGCTGTCTGGGTTGATCATAGCTTTCCTTCCAAGGAGCAAATGTCTTTTAATTTCATAGCTGCAGTCACCATCTGCAGTGATTTTGAAGCCCCCAAAATAAAGTCTGTCACTGTTTCTATTGTTTCCCCATGTATTTGCCATGAAGTGATGGGACTGGATACCATGATCTTAGTTTTCTGAATGTTGAGTTTTAAGCTAACTTTTTCACTCTCCTCTTTCACTTTCATCAAGAGGCTCTTTAGTTCTTTTTCTAGACATAAGGATGGTGTCATCTGATTATCTAAGGTTATTGATATTTCTCCCAGCAATCTTGATTCCAGCTTGTGCTTCATCCTGCCCAGTGTTTCTCATGATGTACTCTGCATATAAGTTAAATAAGCAGGGTGACAATATACAAACCAGTCTGTTGTTCCATGTCCAGTTCTAGCTGTTGCTTCTTGACCTGCATACAGATTTCTTAGGAGGCAGATCAGGCGGTCTGGTATTTCCATCTCTTTCAGAATTTTCCACAGTTTACTGTGATGAGCTCTAATAGAGTTCGAATAATGACCCCTCAAAATATCAGATTGGTTAGGTAGAACAGAGGAGAAGAGAATATTTCCTATGTCTACATCCACCTGTCATTAGATTCAGGCTGCTGCCAGGAAAAGCAGCTGTCTTTGTCAAGGCAACAGTCTTCAGTTGCAAAAATTCTCAAAGTTCAATAGCAGCTGAGAACTACCAGTTGGGGCACTTCTAGCAGCTAGGGAATAAATTCTTTGATCCTTCAGTGCTTCTGTGCTGTGTTCAGTCGTGTCCAGCTCTTTGTGAGTCCATGGACTGTAGCCAGCCAGGATGTTAAGGCCATCCTGATTAGAAAGCATGGGGAACTGATTTCCATGCTGCCTATTATGCCGTGAACAATAGTCTTTATCTCTGGCTCAGGAGTCCTATGTCTGATGCCAGCACATTGTTTATGTTTAGGGAATCAACTTGGATAAAGGACTGAAGCCTGCAATTGAAATTAAGCCATGCAATAGCATAAATATCATGACATAAAACATCTGTTCCCTTATTAAATTTCCCTTCTTCATTCATGTTTGGCATAGATCTTTTACAGTTGACTTAATTTGAATAAATTTTTCTTCAAAGATGGTTCTTCCTATATAGAGAGAATAAAGTTAACATATTTGATTTTGAAATAACATATTGTTAGATTTAATTAATAATGACTTTGTCTTAATTGTCAGTAATATTAAATGCTGTACAACAAAACTATGATATAAAGAATAAAACATGGATCAACTTACCATTGGATAATCATTTATTATTAGGTTATATAATAAGACAAATAGATTTAGAATGAGCCAGTTTCTGTTACTGCCATTAGTAGACATTTATATTCTTTTGTACACTTATAGATGAATAAAATGATGATGCTTTTGATGAATTTAAAAATTATATTTTTGATATTTTAATTGATGTTTATTTTAAATTGAAAAGAAACAGAGTATGATCATTAGGATCATGCTCTATGCTATTCTTTGAACTTTCAAATCTACTTCATAGAGTGACTGATCTGTAAGTAACTGTATTTAGTTGTTTATAGTTGAAGGTTGTATTGATTATCAAGTATGATCTGCAGGATTAGGATAACTCAATAAAGATATATGACCCACATTTTTAATCAAAATCTAGATTTAAAATATAATTTTAATGCCAATGAATGTAGTTTTACTTAATAATATTTAGTTTTTGAGTGTATATAGGGGAACTCAAGCAATAAATATACAGTTGACCTTTGAACAGTGCATATGCTAAGGGTGCAAAAACTTCAGTTGAAAATCCAAGTATAACTTATAATTAGACTTCATTAATTGTAGTTCCTCTGTATCTTCTGTTCCACACCTCTGACTTTAACCATCCATGGTTCATGTGGTACTGTAGTATATTTCTTATTAGAAACCTCTGGGTATAATTGGACCTGCACAGTTCAAATTCATCTAGTTCAAGAGTCCATTGTAAATACAAACTTTGTTATAAAGCAATGGCATTTGAGTTTTTATGTGCATATATTTCACCTGGGAAGTCTATTTAAAATATAGATTCCTGGGATTCATTTAACATGATTCTGATTTAGTATGTCTGCAGATGTCCTTAGAAGTCAGAGTTTTTATTCTGCTTAAAGTGTACAGAGAACACCTTGAGACCAATACTATAAAACCGGGAATTAAATACAAAATTTCAGCATGTTCATAAATAATTCATGTGTATTTTAGCACCCAGTTTTTTTTACTACTTTCCAGTTCTTTTCAAATTGTAAAAAGACACGCATGAGAATCTAATAAAGATATTTTTTAAACCAAGAATGATTTTTTCTTTCATACCTATATTTTCCCCATTCATATTAATCCAATCCAAAGATTTTCCTACAAACAAGGACTGGATTTGGGTTAAGAAAAGTATGCATCCTTTATAAATCAATATCCATCCTGAACACGTGTATACCCGTGGTGGATTCATGTTGATGTATGGCAAAACCAATATAATATTGTAAAGTAATTAGCCTCTAATTAAAATAAACAAATTTATATTTTTAAAAAATAATAAAATAAAATGTATGTTTTTCCATTAAAATAAATCAATACATAATAAAAATTTATATCCATGAGCTACCTATAGTGACCTCTGATTCTTACCTTCTACAACATCAAAATCTGGTGCAGCCTCTAGGTTGGTTTAGGAAATTTTAAGCCATGTGACTTCAAAATACTTGTGATGTAATGAAAGGTAATTTAGAATGAGCACACAGTTGCTTTTATGAAATGCTTTTGTAATGTCTTGCTCTGTATTAGCTCACCCCAAATAGTTATAATAAAGTAAACCTTGCATCATCCTATATCTCTTACCAATAGTGGGATTTTGAATCTAGTTTGATATGGGAAGTGATGAGTTTCAGTTTTAAGGACAAAATAAGAACTGACCCTCTGTTCATATGCAGGCACAGAACAAAGAAATAAATGACTTGTTCAAGGCAGTTAGTAATATAGATAAGAAAATAAATACATCTGCATTCTCTATTTTTAAAATTATACTGTTAACTTGAACACCATTGCTCAGATAAACCAACTGTTCATTTATTTGATTCTCCATTATTTTAATATACTATAATGCATAATATTTAATCATTAGAAGAGTGCTATGAAATAAGACAATGCATACAATAGATCAAAGTATTGAAAAATAATGACTTCAGGTTGCAGATACTGGAACCAGAATTTTGGTTACCTAATATGCTGAGTTATGACCAATCTAGATAGCATATTGAAAAGCAGAGACATTACTTTGCTGACTAAGGTCAGTCTAGTCAAAGCTATGGTTTTTCCTGTGGTCATGTATGAATGTGAGAGTTGGACTGTGAAGAAGGCTGAGCACCGAAGAATTGATGCTTTTGCACTGTGGTGTTGGAAAAGACTCTTGAGAGTCCCTTGGACTGCAAGGAGATCCAACCAGTCCATTCTGAAGGAGAACAGCCCTGGGATTTCTTTAGAAGGAATGATGCTAAAGCTGAAATTCCAGTACTTTGGCCATCTCATGCGAAGAGTGGACACATTGGAAAAGTCTCTGATACTTGGAGGAATTGGGGGCCGAAGGAGAAGGGGATAATAAGATGAGATGGCTGGATGGCATCACCAACTCCATGGACGTGAGTTTGAGTGAACTCCCGGAGTTGGGAATGGACTGAGAGGCCTGGCGTGCTGCAATTCATGGAGTCGCAAATTGTCAGACATGACTGAGCAACTGAACTGAACTGAACTGAGTGTTTGTATATCAAACCCAACTTCCCAATTTATCTTGGTGCTTGATATTTTCAATTTGCTATTGGATTTGATTTTCTGGTGTTTTGTTCAGGGTTTTTGCATTGATATTTATCAGGTCTTCAGTTTTCTTTCTTTTTTTTTTTTTGCAACGTTTTTGTCAGCCTTTCCTATGACAAAACTACTGACCTCGTAATGAATTTGAAAGTGTCTTTTGTTCTTAAAATATTTTGAAGTGTTTGAGAAGGGTTTTTGTAAATTCTTGTGTATATGATTGATAGATTTCTCCAGTGAAGCCATCTGATACTGAGTTTTTCTCTGTTATGATGTTTTCAATTACTGGTTCAATTACATCAGTCTTTATTGATCTGTTTAGATTTTCTATTTATTCATAATTTAGTTTTGGTAGGATATATGTTTCTAGGAATGTATCCATTTCTTCTACGTTATCTATTTTGTTGGTGTATAATTTTGCATAATAACCCCATGCTGTTGTTGTTTTCATTTCTTTGGCCTCATTTATACTGTATCCTGTCTCATTTCTGATTCTGAGGCTTCACTCTTTTTCTCCCTAGCTAGTATAAATAAGGCTTTGTCAATTTTGTTTATCCTTTCAAACAACCAACTCTTCATTTTAAACAATTTTATTTTTTTATTCTCTATTATTTATACTTTATTTTTTAAAATTTATATTCTAATTTTATTGTTACCTTGCTTCTGTTTAGTTTTTCTTAACTGAGTCTGTTGTACTACTTGAATCTATATGTCCATCTCATTACCCAGTTTGAGAAGTTTTCAGCCGCTAATAACTCAAATAAGATTTCTGTTCCATTTCTCCCTCATTTTTCCTACTGAAACTTCTTCAATTTTTATTTTAGTCTTCTTTATTATCTCCTATAAACCAATTAGACTTTCTTTTTTTTTTAACTTTATCACATTTTTTTTTCTTATTTCTTCTGTAATTGAATTACTAAAAGTGACTTGTTTTGAGTTCATAGATTCTTTCTTGTACTTGATCAAATCTGCTGCTAAGCCCCTCTAGTAAAATTTTAATTCAAGTATTGCATCCTTCAGTTTTAAATTTATTTGTTCTTTCTATCTCTTTGGTGGTATTCTCATTTTATTTGTTCACCGTTATCTTGAGGTCATTGAACATCTTTCTTCTGAGTATTTTGGATCTTTCTCAGGTTACTTATAAATCTTCACTCCTTTAGTGTTAGTTTTTGGGAGTTTATTTTGTTCCTTTGTTTGGGGCACATTATTCTGTTTTGTGTATGTGTATGTGCATTGTTATTATGTGTTAGAATTCATGCATTTTGGGAAGTGGTTCTCTCTTCCAGTCTTTATAAATTAGCTTCATAGACAGACATCGTCACCAAACTGGAAAATTTGGACATTTCTCAAATCTTTTCTGTGAATTATTTTTCTCTGAATTTTTGTATGCAAATTTCCAGTTAAAGAGGTTTTCCCAGTTTACTTTTCCAGGAGCNTTTGCTGGCTTATTGGGTGCAGCACTTTCACAGCATCATCTTTTAGGATTTAAAATAGCTCAACTGGAATTCCATCACCTCCACTAGCTTTGTTCATAGTGATGTTTCCTAAGGCCCACCTGATTTCAAATTCCAGGATGTCTGACACTAGATGAGTGATCACACCATTGTGGTTATCTGGGTCATGATGATCTTTTTTGTACAGTTCTTCTGTGTATTCTTGCCACCTCCT
This sequence comes from Neotragus moschatus, assembly GCA_006410615.1. Classification (NCBI taxonomy): domain Eukaryota; kingdom Metazoa; phylum Chordata; class Mammalia; order Artiodactyla; family Bovidae; genus Neotragus; species Neotragus moschatus. Next base: position 1,105,090 of record SJYA01002630.1, read on the forward strand.
CTTAATATCTTCTGCTTCTGTTAGGTCCATACCATTTCTGTCCTTTATTGTGCCCATCTTTCCATGAAATGTTCCCTTGGTAGTTCTAATTTTCTTGAAGAGATCTCTAGCTTTCCCCATTCTATTGTTTTCCTCTATTTCTTTGCACTGATCACTAAGGAAGGCTTTCCTTAGATGTGACTTTTGTCCTTGAGATTGCTTGAGGGTCACAAAAAAGCTGCTGAAGCGCCAGCCATCATTTAAATTTTCCAGGATGACAATATAAGAGAGTAAGAGCCAGAGGAGTGTAGCTCTCTGCTTTAAAAAGCTTTCCTAGAAACCCCATACAATATTTCTACTAACATTTCATTGATGATTCCATCTGCAAGAGAGGCTAGGAAATGTAGTTTTCAGTTGGGCACATTACCCTCTGTAATACAGAGCCCTGTGTTAAAGAAGGAAGAAGAATAGAAGCAATAACGGACAGTGTGTGGACAACCAGAAGAGTCTGCCACACTAGTGAACATTCTACTGACCATGGTTCCCTGATCTAGCTACCACCTCCTCCTATCATAGGAAGGAAGGGGGTGAAACTGGTGTCACTATCATGCTGAGGCTCAAAAGTTAATCACCTTATCTAACAGCACACAGCCATAGATATCCCTCCTTTCACCAGGCAAGTCAAATGAACGAGAAACGGAGACTGCCCAGCTGGAAGCCGCTGGGGGTTGGAGGCCAGACCTTGCTTGTTCATGCAGCACCCAGGGCTGCTTCAAGCACACAAGGAAGAGTGCTTGAGAGTCTCAGGGCCAGAGAGCAAGTGGGAAACACCTGGGCCAGGACCCAGTCCACCAGGAGAAGCTAATTCAGATTCTCCACTTTCTGGCCTTGCTTGGGCCAGTTGGCTCTGGTTCCAGCTCCAACACCTAGAACTCTTCCATTGCCTCTGCCCTGCAGCACTGGTGAGCCCTGCCACAGGCCAGGAGTTGGAGTGCCCTGCTGAGGACAAACCCCATCCTGAATCCATGGAGAAGACAGGCTGAAGTTGGAGGAGGGGTTAGGGCAGGATGCCCAAGGCCTGGTGCTAGAGTGAGGGAGGAAGGAACTGTCTTCTGGGGCCACGGATGAAGCTGTCAGCCGTCTTACCACAATGCAATCTCATTCTTAACCCACTTCATTCTGCTGCCCCGAACTTGCTATAAGAAAGACTTATAAACAAAGGCTCTATGACATGGTGGTGATGACATACATTACCTTTTCCTTTTAAGGAGTCCCATCACTTCATGGCAAATAGATGGGGAAAAATGGAAGCAGTGAGAGACTATTTTCTTGGGCTCCAAAATCACTGCAGATGGTGACTGTAGCCACGGAATTAAAAGACAGTGATTCCTTAGAAGAAAAGTTATGACAAACCTAGTGAAGTGAAGTCTCTCAGTCATGGACGACTCTTTGTGACCCTATGGACTATAGCCCACCAGGCTCCTCCATCCATGGGATTTTCCAGGCAAGAGTACTGGACAGCATATTAAAAAGCAGAGGCATCACTTTGCCCACAAAGGTCCATATAACCGAAGCTATGGTTTTTCTAGTAGTCATTTACAGATGTGAGTTGGACCATAAAGAAGGCTGAGTGTCAAAGAACTGATGCTTTTGAAGTGTGGTGTTGGAGAAGACTCTTGACAGTCTCTTGGACTGCAAGGGGATCAAACCAGTCAATCCTAAAGGAAAACAGTCCTGAATATTCATTGGAAGGACTGATGCTTAAGCTGAAGCTTCAATACTTTGGCCACCCAATAAGAAGAGCTGACTCACTGGAAAAGACTCTGATGCTGGGAAAGATTGGGGATGACAGAGGATGAGATGGTTGGACGGCATTGCTGACTCAAAGGATATGAGCTTGAGCAAACTGGGAGATGGTGAAGGACAGGGAAGGCTGGTGTGCTGCAGTCCAAAGGGTCACAAAGAGTCAGACACGACTGAGTGACTGAACAGATTTTTTTTTTTAATGTTTGTTATTTTTTATTTATTTTTTGGCCACACCGTGCTGCATGCTGGATCCTACTTCCCCGACCAGGGACTGAACCCACGCCTGTGATGTTGGAAGCAGTGTCCTAACCACTGGATCCCTAGGAAAGTCCCCAGACATGCATTATCTTGCTTTTGTACCAATTGCCCTGGAAATGAGAATCCCCACTTGACAGACAAGACTGAGGTTAAGTTGCTCAAGTTCTGACAGCTGAGAAAGGATGAAGCCTGGACTCTAAACCTAGGTCTATCTGATTCTACAGTCCAGGCTCCTAATCATTAAACCACACTGCCTCCCAGTGCTGAGTGGGGCCAGCAGTGTGCCCCTGTGCTCCCGGAGCCTGGCTGAGGGGCCCAGCGAAGAGCCAGGGGCCACAGCAGACCAGCTCCAGGGCCTCACCTCCCAGAACTTATGCGCTGCCATCCCACAGTCAGCCTGAGGCCTGGGCTCTAAGACTAACCCAAACTAAGACAGAAGGAAGCCAGGCTATGCTAGAGAGGAAAGGACAGTACGCAGGGCTCTGCCAATGGTGAATTCCCCTAATTCACCAAGTGCTCTCACAGGAGATCCCTCCAGGCTTGTTCCTTCCTGGGAATCACAAGGCCACTCCACCACTCCATACCTAGTTGCCTGTGCAAAGCAGCACTCTTTGGCAAAAGCTAAAAACACACCAAAGGTGCATTAAAAAGAGACTGACTATGGTGTGAGCATGCTGCTGCTGCTGCTGCTGCTGCTGTTACTTCAGTCATGTCCAACTGTGTGACCCCACAGACGGCAGCCCACCAGGCTCCCCCGTCCCTGGGATTCTCCAGGCAAGAACATTAGAGTGGGTTGCCATTTCCTTCTCCAATGCATGAAAGTGAAAAGTGAAAGTGAAGTCGCTCAGTCGTGTCCGACTCTTAGCAACCCCATGGACCGCAGCCTACCAGGCTCCTCCATCCATGAGATTTTCCAGGCAAGAGTACTGGAGTGGGGTGCCATTGCCTTCTATGAATACTATATTGCAGTGAAAAGAGGTGAGCTGGAGCACTCAATATCAACAGCACCTCAATTTGACACTCCAGAATCCAGATCAAGAAATATACATGAAACCTGATGAATCCTGTTTATAACTGTCAGTTACATCTACATAAATTTCCTGATAGTATATGTCAAGATCTTTAAAGTATTATTGCACTACCTTGGATAAATAATGACTTGCCATTATTTTAATCCTTAAAAGTGTAGGATTGACTATTTTCTAAGTCTCCCTTCCCTTAGAAAAAAGGATTATTACTTTTAAAATTATTATTATTATTTGGCTGCACCATGCAGCATGTGAGATCTTAGCTCCTCAACCAGGGATTGAACTCATGCCTCCTGCCTTGGAAACAAGGAGTCATAACCACTGGACCACCACGGAAGTACCCAGGATTATTTTTTTTAACCTTGGTTTAAACCCTTTTCAGAGAAGGCAGTGGCACCCCACTCCAGTACTCTTGCCTGGAAAATCCATGGACGGAGGAGCCTGGTAGGCTGCAGTCCATGGGGTCGCTAAACCCTTTTAAATCATGAAGTATTGCATAACTAATTGCTTCTTTCCTGTTTGAAATCAAGGCCATTGTTGATTGATTCCACCTTCTTTTTGTGTGATGGACAAATTATGTGCCCTTCATTATTTATAGTAGTTAAACTAAAAACAGGTGCCATGACCAATCTTCAATGTCGATTATTATTTCATCATAAGAGTAGTAACTTGGGCATATTTTCTCCAATATTTAACGATTTAAGTTCTGAGGACAAAGTGATATAATTTCATCATTGAAGGTTTATCTGAACCTTCTATCATTATTTTTTTTTGCAGTTAAAATTACACAGTAAGATTTAAACACATGAACACTTAAATCAACTAAGATCAACTATGAGTCAGCTAAACACGTCCTGACATGGAAGGCTCTAAGATTCACTGCTCAATGAGAAAAAGCAAATTACAGACAACTTGCCATAATGTTATCTCATTTATACCATGTGTTTTCTAAGGATACAAATGTTTCTGGGAGTGCACAGGGACCAAGTCTAGGACACAGGACCCTTGGGGAGCGGTTACAGGGACTCCAGCTTTATGTTTCCATTTCTTATAAAGAGAACATATTGTTATATAATTGGTGTAAGTAAAAGTTAATTTTTAAACAGTCACAAAAATACCACAAAGCCATTTATTACTTTAGGCTGGTGTGGGTTAACCTACTCTTGAAACATCATCACATTAACTTTTAGTTATTGAATGCTGAGTTGTTCTTTTTTTCTCACACTTCTGCTCAAAAGTCACTTGGCTCCCCCTTGCCTTAGGAGTAAAATCCACCTTCTTAGCATGGCCCCAGCCAAGGTGAGCTTGTGCTCTTCACATCATCCTGGCACACCGAAGCACGCTGGGCAGNCCCAGGATTATTTTTTTTAACCTTGGTTTAAACCCTTTTCAGAGAAGGCAGTGGCACCCCACTCCAGTACTCTTGCCTGGAAAATCCATGGACGGAGGAGCCTGGTAGGCTGCAGTCCATGGGGTCGCTAAACCCTTTTAAATCATGAAGTATTGCATAACTAATTGCTTCTTTCCTGTTTGAAATCAAGGCCATTGTTGATTGATTCCACCTTCTTTTTGTGTGATGGACAAATTATGTGCCCTTCATTATTTATAGTAGTTAAACTAAAAACAGGTGCCATGACCAATCTTCAATGTCGATTATTATTTCATCATAAGAGTAGTAACTTGGGCATATTTTCTCCAATATTTAACGATTTAAGTTCTGAGGACAAAGTGATATAATTTCATCATTGAAGGTTTATCTGAACCTTCTATCATTATTTTTTTTTGCAGTTAAAATTACACAGTAAGATTTAAACACATGAACACTTAAATCAACTAAGATCAACTATGAGTCAGCTAAACACGTCCTGACATGGAAGGCTCTAAGATTCACTGCTCAATGAGAAAAAGCAAATTACAGACAACTTGCCATAATGTTATCTCATTTATACCATGTGTTTTCTAAGGATACAAATGTTTCTGGGAGTGCACAGGGACCAAGTCTAGGACACAGGACCCTTGGGGAGCGGTTACAGGGACTCCAGCTTTATGTTTCCATTTCTTATAAAGAGAACATATTGTTATATAATTGGTGTAAGTAAAAGTTAATTTTTAAACAGTCACAAAAATACCACAAAGCCATTTATTACTTTAGGCTGGTGTGGGTTAACCTACTCTTGAAACATCATCACATTAACTTTTAGTTATTGAATGCTGAGTTGTTCTTTTTTTCTCACACTTCTGCTCAAAAGTCACTTGGCTCCCCCTTGCCTTAGGAGTAAAATCCACCTTCTTAGCATGGCCCCAGCCAAGGTGAGCTTGTGCTCTTCACATCATCCTGGCACACCGAAGCACGCTGGGCAGTCCCCCTGCCAGGCCTCTGCTTATGCAGTTCCTATATTCAGAATGCTCTCTACCTGCCTGCCTCTCTCCCTACCAACGTCCTAATCATGGTTCAAGGCCCAGCTGTGACCTCTCTGCCTCTGTGGCCAGACCTCAACCATTCCTGGTCCTCACTAGGCTTTTAGCCTTGGATTTCAGCCTTTTCTCTGAAGATATGAAGAACACTGACGCCTCCTTTTAACTGCAATTATTGCTGAGGAGTGGGCACTTTTAAACTTTACTGTGTCAAAGGTTATAAGACTGTAAAAACAGTCCTGTGAGCAGATATAATTACTACTCCCGTTTTAAGAGCTCAGGCTCAGAGCTGCCCAAGGACACACAGCGAGCTAGCAGGGGAGCTACTGATTATATGCTGACATACCACCCCGTAAGACTGACATCCCATGAGAGCAGAGACCACAGCTCTCTTGTTCACTCTGGCATGCCTGACATTCACCAGTTGCTAAACAAATATGAATTAAATGATTAATGCCCACAAGCATCTTGAGACAAAAATATTGATACTTTCCTTAGAAAATGATAGTAGCAAACATTTAGCCCACTTGCCAGGCTTCTACTAAGTGGTGCCATAGATGGTGCCATTTAGCACCAGCAATCATCCTAGGTGGTAGGTATTTTACGTTATTACAGTCATGAGGATGAGCCTCAGAGGAGTTAAATGAACTCTCCAAGGTCACACAGCAAATAAGGAGGATCTGATTCAGGCCCGCCTGCGGGCCCACCCTCCATCATTTTCATCACCCACTACACTCCATGTCTCTTCTCTGGGCTGCTGGCTCTGTCCTATTTTTCAGGGAAAGAAACTGTGGACAGTGAGATGACTTTCTCGGTATCACTCGGCGAAGCAGCAAGTGCGGGTTCTGGGAACCCAGGAAGGGTCCACCTAGACCTCCGGTACTTTCCCCAACCCCCTCTCCGGCCATCACTGTGAGCAAGTCCCGCGGCGTTTATCTTGACGCCTTACCCAGCACAATTTTAGGCACTTGGGTGGGAGTTACTGGGCACAGCCTCCCGGAGGGTGGTGATGAGGGAGGCGGCCACTCTTTGCAGGGGTCCATGAGTCATTTGAGGGACTGCCTGGCCGCCCCCAGACAGTGCCACTGCCCACCACTGTCAGGGTCCGGGCACGCACCGGAGCAGTGGACGACGCGGGGTGGGTGGGAACACGGTGAGAAGCTTCGCGGCTCCATCCAGATGCGAACTGTTCCTCCCACACTTCCCCCAGCAGCAAGGACCTCCATTAGAGCCCCCCAGAGGAGTCAGAATCCACACCTCCGCAAATGGGCCCGCTTTCCCAGGGCCCCCCTGCCCAGACCTTCCCTGGGCTCTGTGGGTTTTGACACCTCTCCGCAACCTGGCGGGGGTCCACCTCGCACCTTCGGTCCGAATAAAAGCTCAGTCCCGGAGGTGGCCGGCCCGGCCTGCCTCAAGGAGCCCATAGCCAGCCTCGGCCATGGCCCAGGCCCCTCTGCAGAGCCTCCTCGGCCACGACCACTGGATCTTCCCGCAGGGCTGGGGCTGGGTCGGCCACTCGGATTCCACGTCCCCGGCCTCCTCCTCCTCGGACTCCTCGGGTTCATGCCCCTGCGACCGTGCCCGCAGGCCCTCGCAGCCCCTGCCCGCAGCCCGCGGCGCCGCAGAGGCCGCCTCGACGGCGCCCAGCAGAGTGCGCACCCGGCCGGCAGGCGGGCAGCGGCAGAGCGCCAGCGAGCGCGAGAAGCTGCGCATGCGCACGCTCGCCCGCGCCCTCCACGAGCTGCGCCGCTTCCTGCCTCCGTCTGTGGCGCCCGCCGGCCAGAGCCTGACCAAGATCGAGACGCTGCGCCTGGCCATCCGCTACATCGGACACCTGTCGGCCGTGCTGGGCCTCAGCGAGGACAGCCTGCAGCGCCGGTGCCGGCAGCGCAGTGTCGCGGCGCCCCCTCGGTGCTGCGCGCTGTGCCCCGACGGCGGCTCCGCGGAGGCGCAGACGCGAGGCTGCTGCTCCGGCTCGGCCGCCGGGGCCGCGGTCTCCTGCGGGTCCCCGCCTGTCCGCCCAGAGGCCCTAGCGGCGCCTAAGCGCCTGGGGAGCAGGGTCCCCGACATGGGACCCTGGCTAACACCCCCTTACTGCCCCGCGATGCAGTCGCCCCCGCAGCTCTCTCAAGGAAGAGCCGCTGATGCGGCCCTTTGGACGCCCCCTCAAGCCTGTTGTGGAACGCAGACACCCCCAGAGCCCCGGAACCAGCCCACGCCCTGGACATCGCCCCCCGCGTCTCTGGAGCTGGCTGCAGTGTACCAGGTGCGCGCCCAGGCCCTCGCCACTTCCCTCGGAGTGGTCCCCAGGCTTCGATTGGAAACAGAGGGGGTGAGTAAGCTCTGGTCTCCCGAGAATCTCATGCCTTTTAGATCCCGGGTTACCTAATCCTGATTAGGGATGGAGAGAAACTGAAGCGGAGTGTGAAGAGGACCCTAACCTCCTTGGGAAGACGAGTGGGCCCCTAGAAAGTTAAGTCCACCCCCACGTCTACCTAAATGCCTTCACAGCCATGTGGAGGAGGGGAGAATCTTAAGACTTGCTTTCAAGACTACAGGGTGGAAGATAGCAGGAGCCTTCAGGAAATTCCTCCTGGTGCTCCGTATTGCCGGGATGTGGGGGGCAATGAGAATGGAGGGGAGGCCTGGCTGTCTCAGGGGGAGGGGCTTCCTAAGTAGATGGGCTTGGAACTGGTGACCTTCAAGTTTTCCTCAAGCTTCCATTAAAGAGCATATTGATAAAGGAGATTTAAGGCAGTGGCACCCCACTCCAGTACTCTTGCCTGGAAAATCCATGGACAGAGGAGCCTGGTAAGCTGCAGTCCATGGGGTCACTAAGAGTCGGGACACGACTGAGCGACTTCACTTTCGCTCTTCACCATCATGCATTGGAGAAGGTAATGGCAACCCACTCCAGTGTTCTTGCCTGGAGAATCCCAGGGACGGGGAAGCCTGGTGGGCTGCCGTCTGTGGGGTCGCACAGAGTCGGACATGACTGAAGCGACTTACCAGCAGCAGCAGCAGCAGCTGAAAGCTTACTGTATGCCCAACCCAGTTCTTGGTGCTTAACGTGTATTAACTCATCAGCCCTCCAGCAGCCCTGTGAAGTGGGTTTTGTTGTCATCATCACCGTGTTTTAGAGGAAAAAACTGAGACTAAAAGAGGTTATCCACAAGTTCTCACAGCTAGTGAGTAGCTGAGCTGGGATTTGAACCCTGGCAGTGTATCTCCCAGAGAAGGCAGTGGCACCCCACTCCAGTACTCTTGCCTGGAAAATCCCAAGGACGGAGGAGCCTGTTGGGCTGCAGTCCATGGGGTCACTAAGAGTTGGGCATGACTGAGTGACTTCACTTTCACTTTTCACTTTCATGCATTGGAGAAGGCAATGGCAACCCACTCCAGTGTTCTTGCCTGGAGAATCCCAGGGACGGGGAAGCCTGGTGGGCTGCCGTCTGTGGGGTCGCACAGAGTCGGACATGACTGAAGCGACTTACCAGCAGCAGCAGCAGCAGCTGAAAGCTTACTGTATGCCCAACCCCGTTCTTGGTGCTTAACGTGTATTAACTCATCAGCCCTCCAGCAGCCCTGTGAAGTGGGTTTTGTTGTCATCATCACCGTGTTTTAGAGGAAAAAACTGAGACTAAAAGAGGTTATCCACAAGTTCTCACAGCTAGTGAGTAGCTGAGCTGGGATTTGAACCCTGGCAGTGTATCTCCCAGAGAAGGCAGTGGCACCCCACTCCAGTACTCTTGCCTGGAAAATCCCAAGGACGGAGGAGCCTGTTGGGCTGCAGTCCATGGGGTCACTAAGAGTTGGGCATGACTGAGTGACTTCACTTTCACTTTTCACTTTCATGCATTGGAGAAGGCAATGGCAACCCACTCCAGTGTTCTTGCCTGGAGAATCCCAGGGATGGGGGAGCCTGGTGGGCTACCGTCTATGGGGTCGCACAGAGTCGGACACGACTGAAGCGACTTAGCAGCAGTAGCAGCAGCAGTGTGTCCCCAGAGCCTGTACCCTTAACCACTGTGTTTCAGTGCATCTATGGCCCCAGGGCCGTTCAGCAGCTGCCAGCCACATTATGGGCAGCCTTCAGGGCCTTTCAGGGCCTGAGGCAGTGGCCCACTAACCTGCTGCTCTTCTCTCCCTCAGGGTATCTCTGTGTCTCCGGAGTCCTGTCTGTTGCCAGAAACCCCTCCTCTCTTGCCCCGCCCAGCCTGCCAGCAACTCCAGCCTCAGACCCAGTGGGGATGCTGGAGCCACACTGCAGAGGTGCTGCCCAACTCGGAGGACCAGGGACCAGGCCCTGCCCTCCAGCTCAGTGATGAAAGCCCTCCCCAGAGCTTAGGCCTTCCGCTCAGCGGCTGCCCTGAATTTTGGCAAGAAGATTTGGCGGGGACTCACCTGGGCATGTTCTACTAATGGCCTTGCTGCCAATAGTAAAGGCCACCCCACTTTTCAGCCAGATCAGGCCTGTAGTATAGGCTGCCCACATCATTGGCTACTTCAGTAGTATTCAGGCTTTCTTTTATCAAGGATTCCTTTTCCAAGTGATGTCTTTCATAGAAGCAGTGTTTAAAGCAGATAGGGGGTCACCTCCCTGGCTGAAGTCGGGGCTGGGGCAGTCCCTCCACTCCTTGACATCCCCTAGAATGTCCAGTGCTTTGCAGGGCACAGCCTGAGTGCAGTAAGATGGTGGTTACTTGACCACAGTGGCTGGCCAGGCTGGGACTGGTAGGGGAGTGGACTGGGAGTGGGGGGTGGG
>SJYA01002630.1:1115455-1238315 GCA_006410615.1 Neotragus moschatus
TGGACTGGGAGTGGGGGGTGGGTGGGGTGGGATCGAGAAGAAATATATATGCTTAGATTTTGTACTTCTTAAAAAAAAAAAAAATTTGGTTTGGTCTGTTTTTCTTCTGTCTACCTGGGTTTTTATTGCTTCTGGAAAAGGAAAAATGTTCCCATAGGGCAAGGAACAAGTCATGCTGCTTTTCCCCACTGGGAATCCAGGCCTACTGAGGTTGATGTAGGCCCTCAATTGCCAATTTGACGGTAATTATCGTGCAGGGGCTCCACCTGGTCCGCTGGGCCAGGTGGGTTAACACTTGGACCTGTCCCCTTGCCTCAACCCCACCACTGTGGCCCTTTCCCATTCTCCTGGGTGCATTCCTGCTGACCCACAGGGCTCTTTCACAGTTAGGTGAAATTGTTTCCCAAAAGGTGCTTGTGTGTGGCTCCCATGTGCTGTTGTTCAGTCGCTCAGTTGTGTCCAGCTCTTTGCAACTCCATGGACTACAGCATGCCAGGTTCCCTGTCCTTTAGTGTCTCCCGGAATTTGCTCAGATTCATGTCCACTGAATGTTGCCATCCAACCATCTCATTCTCTGCCATCCCCTTTTGCCTTAAATCTTTCTCAGCATCAGCGTCTTTTCCTATGGGTTAGGTAGGCCCAGTGTATTATTTTATCGGCGCTGCCATGAGACAGCCTAGTCAGAGCCTTCCTTGGTCTTTATGGCAGCCTCATGGAAATGGAGCCAGGCTGGGGGCCGTTCTAATGGTGCAGTGTGAGAGAGGGCAGGAGGAAGAGCAGAGCATGAGTTCCTGACCTGCTATCTGCTGATATGCCCTTTGACCCCAGGCAGGTCATTCCTCTGGGCCTCAGTTTCTCCATCCCTTAAAAGAGGAACTGGTTTAGGTGACCAGTCCCCCCAACCTTTCAGAAGTGGGTTCTGTTTCCTACCTCAGGGCCCTCTAGGAGCTGCCAGCCCCCTCAGAGGAGGAGGAAACCTCAGCCGAGGTTGCATACAGCAAGGACATGGAAACGGGATGCCCCGGGTGAACATTCATTCAGCTCTTAACTCTGTGTAACTGTGGGCGAGCTTCAGACCCTCCCTGAGCCTCTGTCTCCTCAGCTGTGGAGACAACTATAAACCCTGCCTCTCAGTGTTCTTAGGCTTGGCACATGGTAATTGCTCAATGCTTCCCGGATGGCTCAGTGGGAAAGAATCTGCTTATCAATGCAGGAGATGTGAGTTTGATCCCTGAGTCGGGAATATCCCTTAGAAAAGTAAATGGCAACCCACTTTAGTATTCTTACCGAGAGAATCCCATGGACAGAGGAGCCTGGTGAGCTACAGTCTGTGGGGTCTCAAAGAGTTGGACATGACTTAGCGACTAAACAACAACAAAAGCTCAATACAGAATACCTGGATAGTGTTACGTGACCCCAGAGATGCTCCAGTCCAGTGGTCCCCTCACCTCAATAACAGGCTGAATCATCTGGTTCCAGGGTCCCACCCTGAGTGTGATTCAGTGCATGGAGCCAGGACCTGGGAACCTGGGGCTGAGGCCCAGCCAGGTCCAGGAGCAATGGATATTTTTTGCTCTTTCATTTTTATGAAAACAGATCCAGAGAGAGGAGAACTCTATCCAGCCCTTCAGCTGGGTTTGAACTTCAAGCCCCTGACTCCCTGTCCAGTGCTCTTTCCTTCTTGAGAAGACCCAAGGTCTTGGCTCCACAGTCTCACAGCACCTGCACAGAAGGTGGAGCTGAATAACCGCCCATCTCCTTCCTTTGGCTCCCACCTATCTGGGCATAATCTTTACAGGGACAGAGAGAAGTACTTCCTGGTCCGGTCACTAATGACATCGTCAGGGGCTGGAGTGGAGCTCCCACCAGCAGTGGCCAGAGCTGAGCGTCTTCTAGAAGTTGGCAACCCTGTTCTCCCAACTCCCCTCAAAGAGATGTTCCTCTGGGAGATACACAGGCAGAGACAAAAGGCTGCTGTCACCCCAGCTGGAGTTGCCTGGGACACTTCCTAGTTGCTGCTGGAGTGGGGGAAGCAGGGCCCAGGGGGGTTAGGTCAACCTCCCACCCCTGTCCTTACCCTTTGGGAGTGCAGGCTCAGCCCTGCCTCTCAGGATCATCAGCCCCTTGCCTCCATTTATGGCTCCATCCCAGGCAGAGCTGCTCGTGGCTGCACCTCCACAAAGTGCCTCACAGGGGAGGCTGGTCCCCTCTCTGGGATGACTGGTCTACCCCTACCTTCCTGGGGACCCAGGCACCATCCACAGGAGACTGGAAATTTGCTGAGCACCTCTCCTAGGCCTTTCAATGACCCTGCAGTGCAGAGGACATGCCTCCTGAGGAGTCTCCTGGAGGGTGGGGAAGTGAGAGAGGGCACCACTCCCTGCTGCTTCTGGCTCATCTTAAGGACATGCCATCACCAGCTGGCTGGGAGAGGTGGATCCACCTGCAGACAAAGCTCTGGACTGAGACTGAGCAACTGGACTTCTAGTCACCTCCTGTTCTACCTGCCACCTGCAAACAGATCTCTGGCTCTGCCTGTCCCTTTGGCATCCTCCAGACATAGTTCCTCCAGCCACACAGGTGTGAATGCCAGTGCTGTGAGCGGTCAGGTGACGAGCAGGTAACTACCACATCCCTAAATGGAGGATCACTTCCACATTAGATACCCACATTAGATACCAAGTTAAGGAGCAGCGGCTGCATTTTGCTGGAGCAGCCATGAAGAGATACCCCAGGTCCAAGGTAAGAGAAACCCAAGTAAGATGGTAGGTGTTGTGAGAGGGCATCAAAGGGCAGACACACTGAAACCATACTCACAGAAAACTAGTCAGTCTAATCACACGGACCACAGCCTTGTCTAACTCAATGAAACTAAGCCATGCCATGTGGGGCCACCCAAGATAGGCAGGTCATGGAGAGGTCTGACAGAATGTGGCCTACTGGAGAAGGGAATGGCAAACCACTTCAGTATTCTTGCCTTGAGAACCCCATGAACAGTTTGAAAAGGCAAAATGATAGGATACTGAAAGAGGAACTCCCCAGGTCAGTAGGTGCCCAATATGCTACTGGAGATCAGTGGAGAAATAACTCCAGAAAGAATGAAGGGATGGAGCCAAAGCAAAGAACAATACCCAGTTGTGGATGTGACTGGTGATAGAAGTAAGGTCCGATGCTGTAAAGAGCAATATTGCATAGGAACCTGGAATGTCAGGTCCATGAATCAAGGCAAATTGGAAGTGGTCAAACAGGAGATGGCAAGAGTGAATGCCGACATTCCAGGAATCAGCAAACTAAATGGACTGGAATGGGTGAATTTAACTCAGATGACCATTATATCGACTACTATGGGCAGGAGTCCCTTAGAAGAAATTGAGTAGCCATCATGGTCAACAAAAGAGTCTGAAATGCAGTACTTGGATGCAATCTCAAAAACGACAGAATGATCTCTGTTTGTTTCCAAGGCAAACTATTCAATATCACGGTAATCCAAGTCTATGCCCCAACTAGTAATGCTGAAGAAGCTGAAGTTGAACAATTCTATGAAGACCTACAAGACCTTTTAGAACTAACACCCCAAAAAGATGTCCTTTTCATTATAGGGGACTGGAATGCAAAAGTAGGAAATCAAGAAACACCTGGGGTAACAGGCAAATTTGGCCTTGGAATATGGAATGAAGCAGGGCAAAGGCTAATAGAGTTTTGCCAAGAGAACACTGGTCATAGCAAACACCCTCCACATCAGAGCCTGAGTCTTAATATTCCTGCTCCACAGTTTCTTTATCTCAAAACTGAGATAAAGACGGTCCTTATCTCCCTGTTGAGAACCAAATGAGATAATGCGCATAGACGCCTAGCCGAGTGCGAGGCTCGGAGACTACAATCCCTGCTGACTTTTCAACCGGGGAGGGGGCGGCAGCTCTCCCCCAGGGACCCTAGATGGCGGGTCTGGTCCCTTCTCCTGGGAACCCAGAAGTTCAAGTGCCAGCCTCAGCCACTGAGCCCTGGCGACAGGAAGGGTTGGTCCAGAGGGGCTGGGCTGGGGGGAGCCTCCTGGTTGGTGGAGGGACCCACAATCAAGGCTGGCCCTGCCCCACCTTTTGATATGCGGAAGGCAATGGAGCTCAGAGGAGCCTTTCTAGACACAGGCCTGCTGGCGTGAGCTTCTCACGAGAGGCTAGGAGGGAAAAGGACCAATGGGGCCTTGAGCAGGAGACAGATCTCCTTAAGTGTCAGACTGTGCGCTAAGTACGTGACTCTCCCTAGATCCACACACCAACCATATGATATGCACGCATGCATGCTCAGTCTCTCAGTTATTCTGACTCTTTGTGACCCCATGGACTGTAGCCCACCAGGATCCTCTACCCATGAAATTCTCTAGGCAAGAATACTGGAGTGGGTTGCCATTTCCTTCTCCAGGGCATCTGACCGACCCAGAGATTGAATCCGCATCTCCTGCATTGGCAGGCAGATTCTTTACCACTGCGCCACCTGGGAAGCCAGCCCTATGATATAAAATGTCTTAATACTGCAGATGAGGAAACCAGAGCCTAGAGCGTGGAGAAACACTGCCTGGAGCAGCTCACAGGTGATGTCAACTGACGGTGACCCCTAAGGTGCCTGGGCTGCACGTTCCCACCCTCTATGCTTCCCCCGCCCCCCCACTCCCACCCCCAGCAGCCTTGGGCAGTCAGCTGGGCCACCCTTGCCAAGAAATTTCCACCAAGGCCAATGTGGTCCGAGGAGACCTCTTGGTCCCAGACCTTCTCCTCGGAGTTGGCCCTGATCACTGGCTGCCCCAGGTGATCTGGAGGGCACCTGTCTTCTTCTGTAGGCTACTCTTGAAAACAACCAGCTTAAAAACTGAAGGATTTCCCTGATAGTCCAGTGGTTAAAAATCCACCTTCCAGTGCAGGGAACACAGGTTTGATCTCTGCTTCGGGAACTAAGATCCTACATACCACAGAGCAACTAGAGAGCCCGCATGCTACCACTAGAGAAAGCCCGTGAACCGCAACAAAGACTCAGCGCAGCCAAAATTTTAAAAATTAATTTAAAAGACCTGATATGTCACCCTGGGATCCTGGGAAGGTGGCAGGACATGCCCTTGGCCTATGTGCAGACCCATTCTGCTCAAGTTCAGTAATGAGTCTGGAAGCTCATCTAAAAATCTTTTATTTACATTTTATCTTAGAAAAAAATATACAGATCTGGTGCTCTGTAGACTTTTCAGTTCCAGGGTCCTTAGGGGAGGATGGGAGACGGAACAGGGCAGCCCCCAAAGGCCATCCATCATCCGCTGAGGCCTTCGCATCTGACCCTGGAGCTGTACTCCCTGAGATCAGACCCAGAGCCTTGGGTGACAGGAGCCATGCGAAGCCTGGGAGGCACTTGGACAGTCTGAGCATCAGAAACTGGAGTGGTCCCCTGGAAAGAGTGGAGTGAACATGGGCCAGAGACTCTGTCCCCAAGGGGAGGACGCTGGTGCCTCAGGCTTCAGAAACGGGGCCCTGCCATGGGTCCCTGGGACAGGGGCATGTGGGCATCTCACATAGGGACCGGGTGAATGTAAGGACCAGAGACTGTTTAGCGGTGTTGTGTGAACCAGTTTAACACCACCTCCTTGTTCTCCTTCACCCAGTTGATGTTGGCTTTGGTCTTCTCCAGGGCTTGCTCCAGAGCCCGTGTTCCTGAGCCGAAGCCGACGTCCATGTTGTTCTCCTTGAACTCCTCCAGCTGCCAGGAAAAGGATGCTTCTGAGCCTCAGGCTGGGTCTCTAACAGCCCCGAGGAGAGGGCTGCTAGGTCCTCTACCCCTCTCAGCTATGTTAGAGCCCCTGGGGTAGGGAGTCCTTCCTTCTCACTGGCAGAGGTCAAAAATGACAGCCCCAAGGGCCAACCAGGCTCCTAGGTGTATTTGGACTTCATTATGAGGTTCTTCATTGAACTGACCCTCTGTTTTTAATTGAAATACAATCTTAATCCAATCAAGGGAGGAGAGAAGGACAAATTAAACAGGCACCACAAGGGAGCAAGCAGCCAAATTCAAAATGTGGCCATTTCTATGGCACACATGACCTGACTGCTTGAGCGAATAAGTGGGTTTTTTTAATAAAAGATTAAAATATGTATTAGTACTGGACATTGTAGCAATGGCAATTAGGCAAGAAAATGAAATTAAAAGCATCCATAAAGGAAGAAGTAAACTATATCTATTTACAGATGACCCAATTTTATATACAGAAAGCCCCAAGGAATTGAAAGGGAAAAAAAGCACAACTATTAAAACTTGAGTTCAACAAGTTTGCAGGATACAAGATCAATATAAAAAAATCAATTGTACTTCTATACACTAGGTGTGAAAAATATGAAAACAAAATTAAGAAAACAGTTCCATTAACAATAGCATCAAAAAGAATAAAATACTTAGGAATAAATTTGACAAAAGAAGTAAAAGACTGGTATGTGGAAAACTACAAAATATTGAGAAAAATTAAGAAGACCTAAATAAAAGGGGAAAAAAGACTTAAATAAATCCGTGTTAATGAATTGGTAGATTTAATATTACTAATGTGGAAATGCTCCCCAAACTGATCCACAGATTCAGTGCAATCCTAGCTAAATTTCAACTATCCTTTTGTGCAGAAATTGGCAAGCTGATTCACAAAGAAATGGAAAGACTCAGAATAGCAAAATGACTTTGAAAAAGAACAAAGTTGGAGGCCTTACAATCCAAATTTAAAAACTCACTACAAATCTATGATAATTAAGACAACACTGTGCTAACCTAAATATAAACAGATAGATTAGTGAAATAAAATTGAGAGTCCAGAAATAGACCCTAACATTTATAGTCAATTGATTTTCAACAAAGGTGCCAAGATCGTTCAACAGGTGAAAGAATAGTCATTTTACCAACAGAGGAATGGTTAAAGGAGATGTGGTACATGTACATGATGGAATATTACTCAGCCATAAGAAAGCACAAAATAATGCCATTTGCAGCAACACGGATGGACCTGGAGATTATCACACTAAGTGAAGTAAGTCAGACAGAGAAAGACAAATATATATTATCACTATATGTGGAATCTAATTTTTAAAATGATATAAATGAACTTATTTACAAAACAGAAAAAGACTTACAGATATGGAAAACAAATTTATGGTTACTAAAGGGGAAACATGGGGGTTGGAGAAAGAGAAATCAGGAACTTAGAATTTACCACTATACACTTATGGCTGATTTATGTCAATGTATGGCAAAACGAGTACACTATTGTAAAGCAAAACAAATTAAAAAATAAAAATTAAAAAAAAAAAATAAAATCCACAATTACATTGTGTTAAATCATACTAAAAAAAAAAAAAAAAANCTGAGCCCTGGCGACAGGAAGGGTTGGTCCAGAGGGGCTGGGCTGGGGGGAGCCTCCTGGTTGGTGGAGGGACCCACAATCAAGGCTGGCCCTGCCCCACCTTTTGATATGCGGAAGGCAATGGAGCTCAGAGGAGCCTTTCTAGACACAGGCCTGCTGGCGTGAGCTTCTCACGAGAGGCTAGGAGGGAAAAGGACCAATGGGGCCTTGAGCAGGAGACAGATCTCCTTAAGTGTCAGACTGTGCGCTAAGTACGTGACTCTCCCTAGATCCACACACCAACCATATGATATGCACGCATGCATGCTCAGTCTCTCAGTTATTCTGACTCTTTGTGACCCCATGGACTGTAGCCCACCAGGATCCTCTACCCATGAAATTCTCTAGGCAAGAATACTGGAGTGGGTTGCCATTTCCTTCTCCAGGGCATCTGACCGACCCAGAGATTGAATCCGCATCTCCTGCATTGGCAGGCAGATTCTTTACCACTGCGCCACCTGGGAAGCCAGCCCTATGATATAAAATGTCTTAATACCGCAGATGAGGAAACCAGAGCCTAGAGCGTGGAGAAACACTGCCTGGAGCAGCTCACAGGTGATGTCAACTGACGGTGACCCCTAAGGTGCCTGGGCTGCACGTTCCCACCCTCTATGCTTCCCCCGCCCCCCCACTCCCACCCCCAGCAGCCTTGGGCAGTCAGCTGGGCCACCCTTGCCAAGAAATTTCCACCAAGGCCAATGTGGTCCGAGGAGACCTCTTGGTCCCAGACCTTCTCCTCGGAGTTGGCCCTGATCACTGGCTGCCCCAGGTGATCTGGAGGGCACCTGTCTTCTTCTGTAGGCTACTCTTGAAAACAACCAGCTTAAAAACTGAAGGATTTCCCTGATAGTCCAGTGGTTAAAAATCCACCTTCCAGTGCAGGGAACACAGGTTTGATCTCTGCTTCGGGAACTAAGATCCTACATACCACAGAGCAACTAGAGAGCCCGCATGCTACCACTAGAGAAAGCCCGTGAACCGCAACAAAGACTCAGCGCAGCCAAAATTTTAAAAATTAATTTAAAAGACCTGATATGTCACCCTGGGATCCTGGGAAGGTGGCAGGACATGCCCTTGGCCTATGTGCAGACCCATTCTGCTCAAGTTCAGTAATGAGTCTGGAAGCTCATCTAAAAATCTTTTATTTACATTTTATCTTAGAAAAAAATATACAGATCTGGTGCTCTGTAGACTTTTCAGTTCCAGGGTCCTTAGGGGAGGATGGGAGACGGAACAGGGCAGCCCCCAAAGGCCATCCATCATCCGCTGAGGCCTTCGCATCTGACCCTGGAGCTGTACTCCCTGAGATCAGACCCAGAGCCTTGGGTGACAGGAGCCATGCGAAGCCTGGGAGGCACTTGGACAGTCTGAGCATCAGAAACTGGAGTGGTCCCCTGGAAAGAGTGGAGTGAACATGGGCCAGAGACTCTGTCCCCAAGGGGAGGACGCTGGTGCCTCAGGCTTCAGAAACGGGGCCCTGCCATGGGTCCCTGGGACAGGGGCATGTGGGCATCTCACATAGGGACCGGGTGAATGTAAGGACCAGAGACTGTTTAGCGGTGTTGTGTGAACCAGTTTAACACCACCTCCTTGTTCTCCTTCACCCAGTTGATGTTGGCTTTGGTCTTCTCCAGGGCTTGCTCCAGAGCCCGTGTTCCTGAGCCGAAGCCGACGTCCATGTTGTTCTCCTTGAACTCCTCCAGCTGCCAGGAAAAGGATGCTTCTGAGCCTCAGGCTGGGTCTCTAACAGCCCCGAGGAGAGGGCTGCTAGGTCCTCTACCCCTCTCAGCTATGTTAGAGCCCCTGGGGTAGGGAGTCCTTCCTTCTCACTGGCAGAGGTCAAAAATGACAGCCCCAAGGGCCAACCAGGCTCCTAGGTGTATTTGGACTTCATTATGAGGTTCTTCATTGAACTGACCCTCTGTTTTTAATTGAAATACAATCTTAATCCAATCAAGGGAGGAGAGAAGGACAAATTAAACAGGCACCACAAGGGAGCAAGCAGCCAAATTCAAAATGTGGCCATTTCTATGGCACACATGACCTGACTGCTTGAGCGAATAAGTGGGTTTTTTTAATAAAAGATTAAAATATGTATTAGTACTGGACATTGTAGCAATGGCAATTAGGCAAGAAAATGAAATTAAAAGCATCCATAAAGGAAGAAGTAAACTATATCTATTTACAGATGACCCAATTTTATATACAGAAAGCCCCAAGGAATTGAAAGGGAAAAAAAGCACAACTATTAAAACTTGAGTTCAACAAGTTTGCAGGATACAAGATCAATATAAAAAAATCAATTGTACTTCTATACACTAGGTGTGAAAAATATGAAAACAAAATTAAGAAAACAGTTCCATTAACAATAGCATCAAAAAGAATAAAATACTTAGGAATAAATTTGACAAAAGAAGTAAAAGACTGGTATGTGGAAAACTACAAAATATTGAGAAAAATTAAGAAGACCTAAATAAAAGGGGAAAAAAGACTTAAATAAATCCGTGTTAATGAATTGGTAGATTTAATATTACTAATGTGGAAATGCTCCCCAAACTGATCCACAGATTCAGTGCAATCCTAGCTAAATTTCAACTATCCTTTTGTGCAGAAATTGGCAAGCTGATTCACAAAGAAATGGAAAGACTCAGAATAGCAAAATGACTTTGAAAAAGAACAAAGTTGGAGGCCTTACAATCCAAATTTAAAAACTCACTACAAATCTATGATAATTAAGACAACACTGTGCTAACCTAAATATAAACAGATAGATTAGTGAAATAAAATTGAGAGTCCAGAAATAGACCCTAACATTTATAGTCAATTGATTTTCAACAAAGGTGCCAAGATCGTTCAACAGGTGAAAGAATAGTCATTTTACCAACAGAGGAATGGTTAAAGGAGATGTGGTACATGTACATGATGGAATATTACTCAGCCATAAGAAAGCACAAAATAATGCCATTTGCAGCAACACGGATGGACCTGGAGATTATCACACTAAGTGAAGTAAGTCAGACAGAGAAAGACAAATATATATTATCACTATATGTGGAATCTAATTTTTAAAATGATATAAATGAACTTATTTACAAAACAGAAAAAGACTTACAGATATGGAAAACAAATTTATGGTTACTAAAGGGGAAACATGGGGGTTGGAGAAAGAGAAATCAGGAACTTAGAATTTACCACTATACACTTATGGCTGATTTATGTCAATGTATGGCAAAACGAGTACACTATTGTAAAGCAAAACAAATTAAAAAATAAAAATTAAAAAAAAAAAATAAAATCCACAATTACATTGTGTTAAATCATACTAAAAAAAAAAAAAAAAGAATTTACCACTATATATAAGCTAGATAACCAGGGAATACCACTCAATATTCTCTGATAACCTGTATGAGAAAAGAATCTGAAAAAGAATGGACATATGTGTATGTGTAACTGATTCACTATGCTGTACACCTGAAATGAATACAACACTGTGACTCGACTATACTCCAATGACAATTTTTTAAATGAAAAATATTACAAAAAAAGAATAGTCCTTTAAATAAATGGGAGAGGGACAACTGGATAGCCACATGCAAAAGAGTGAAGTTGGACCTCTGCCTGACACCATACACAAAAATCAAGTCAAACTGATCACTCCTAAATGTAAGAGCCAAGATGATAAGAATCTTAGTAAGAAGCATAGATGTGACTTCAGATTGGCGATTGTTTCTTATACACGACACATAAAGCGCAAGCAACAGAAGAAAAATAGGAAATTAGACTTCATCGAAATTAAAAAAACTTCTGTGTATCAAAGACATTGTAAAGAGAGTGAAAGGACAATTCACAAAACTGGAGAAAATACTTGCAAATCGTGTGTCTAATAAGGGCCTGGTATCTAGAATATATAAAGAACTCACTCTTATAACTCACAATAAAAAGACAAATACACTAATGAAAAACTGAATGAAGGATTTGAATATATTTCTCCAAAGAAGATTTACAAATAGCCAAAAAGCACATGAAAAGATGCTCAACATCATGAGTCATCTGAGAAATGAAACTCATAACCATGAGATACACTTTACGGGATGTAAAACTTTTTTTAAAACAAAAAAGAAAAATAACAGTTTCCCCCAAAGCATAAACAAATTGGAACCTTCATACGTTGCTGATGGGAATGTAAATTGATGCAGTTGCTTTAGAAAACATTTTGGCGGTTTCTCAAAAAACATAGTTATCAAATGACCTAGCAATTCCACTCCTAGGAATACATTCAAGAAAAGTTAAAACAGAGACTGACTCAAAATGTGTAAAAGGGACTTCCCTGACAGTCCAGTAGTTAAGACTCTGCACTCTTAATTAAAGCAGGGGCTATGGGTTCGATCCCTGTGGGGAACTAAGATCCTGCCAGCTGCCGAGGCAGGGCCAAAAATAAAAATTAAGAGTGAGAGAGAGAGAGAGAGAGAATTTGAAAATGGCCTGGGTATAGGATGATAGTAAGGAATTGTTCGTTTTCTTGGGTTTGCTAATGATAGATTATGTTTTAAATTTTTCTTTATTTTAGATATGACTAAAGTGTTCACAAGTGAAATTATATAATATCAGTGATTTGCTTGAAAACTGTCTTCCTCTAAAAAAAAGTATCGGCAAACGTTGATAATTATTCAATCCAAATAATGGGTACATGGAGGTTCATTATATTACTCTCTTTACCTTTTGCCAATACAAAAATTCCACAATGAATAACTGCGATTGAACTGTGACATTTAAGAAGTCTGGATACCCAGCTTCCTCTGAACATGAAGAAGGCCTGACCACATGGAGCCCCACTGCCTTATGAACACCCCCTGCCTTTCGGTGGGAGCTGAGTGGCGGCTGGGGATGGGCCACTGGGGCCTGAGCCCCAGGGTCCCAGGCTTCTTACCTGCTGGAGCTCAAACTCAGTGGAGAATCTTCGGGTCACACCCTGGATGAGGTTGGAGAAGGAGAAGGAACCACCACCATAGCTGCAGGACGGGAGGAGAGAGAGGAGCCATGAGGGGACGGGGAAGCAAGGTCCAGTAAGTGGCAGGCGACACGCTGTGACCGTCCCTGTCTCATAGATGCAAGGCAATGACACGCCCAAAGAGACACCACCAGGGACCTAAACCCAGGCTTGGCCGCATGTCCTTGTTCCCATCTCTCCAGAGAACACTCCCACCAGGTAGACTTTCTTCCCCCCAGTGGAAAAAGGAATGGCCGTACCCCACCGCCTCATCTTTCAATTCCTGCCCTCCAGACCTCAAGCTGGATTCATCTGGTTTTTTGTTTTGTCTTTTTCATGGGTTTTTTTTTTTTTTTTTTTTTTTGCTGCACTGCGAGGCATGTGGAACCTTAGTTCCCTGACCAGGGATTGAACCTGAGCCCCCTTCACTGGAAGCACAGAGTCTGAACCCCTGGACCAGCAGGGAAGCCCCTGGGTTCTCTTTGGACCACTCCAATGCAGTGTCTGCTCTCTACTCCTGACCCTGCAAGGTCTGGCGCACACAGGGGACCCACCCCTACCCCCAGGGGACCCAGCCTTGGTGGGCGCTTCCCCTAACATGCCCTTGGCAGACTCACTCCTCAAAGAGTTTCTTCCAGTTGCTCCGGATGAAGTCCCAGGCCAGAGACTGCCCGATGATGTTGCTGGCAATGCTGGTAATGGTGGAGGTGGCGTCCTGCTTCCGGATGAGGTTGGGGTTCAGGGTGTAACTCAGGTACCTGTGAGGTCAGCATGCTGTGCAGTGAGTAAAAGGAGCCTATCCACCCCCAACCCCCCCACACACTCATCCTGCACCCTCTCCGGCATCTTCTCAACATCCCTTCAGAATGCTGCGAGCTGAAGCCTCCTTGGTCCTACCTCCCTCTCATAGATGGGACCCTGAGTCCCCTAAGCACAGTCACTGGCTACGCCAGGTGTCATACTTGGCATAGACCACTTGTCTGATAAATATCTAGTGATGAATGAAGGGAGGAAGGGGTGATTCCTATATCAGGTAGAGTGGCCACTCCTGTCTTTGACATTGAGGGTGGCTCTTCTTTACTGAAGTCCACAAGATCGCAATGAGGCACACAGTGGGAGCCAGGAGCCCTCATCCAAGGGTTTGGGGGTGCGCAGCTGGATGTCCAGAAGGACTCAGGTCCATCTGCAGCAGAACTCTTGTTCTTGAGTCCCTAAGTCGTGTCTGACTCTTTTGCGACCCCATGGACTGTAGCCCACTAGGCTCCTCTGTCCATGGGATTTCCCAGGCAAGAATACTGGAGTGGGTTGCCATTTCCTCCTCCAGAGGATCTTCCTGATCCAGGGATCGAACCCAGGTGTCCTGCATCACAGGTGGATTCTTTACCACTGAGCCACAAGGGAAGCCCGTGCCAAGACCCTTGAGAGAGAGGTAAAGGCCAGGAGAATGCAGCAGTGCAAAGCACAGGATGTGGACCCAGATCCAGACTCAAATCTTAGTTGTTGCTTTTTTTTTTACTTAGCAAACCTTCTGGACTTCGGGCGAGTTGTTTTGCTTCTCTGAGCCTCTGTGTCCTCATCTGTAAAATGAGAAACACACTGCCCCACTGCACTGGCTAGGAAGGATCCCATGAAGGAGAGTGTGGATGGCTGGCTGGTTCTTTCTCCCCCACGTTGGGACCCTGGTCTCCAGTGGGAGGGGACCTCATCCAGCCCCATCCAGCTCTGGTCTTCACCTGTTCAGGAGCCAGACGTGGTTGGTGCAGGCCAGCGCTGAGCGGAGTTTGTCAGCTTCATTAACCAGCTCTGCTTGTTGTAACTGATTCCAGGCAAAGTCCCACTCTGCCTGGCCACCCTGGGCGATGGCGTTGCAGTAGATGGTGGACCGCAGATTGGGGTCGATCCTGGCATGGAGTTGGGGGTGTCGGGTGGAGAAGCAGCAAGGGGGCGAGGAACGAGGGTCTAATGAGGACAGGGCTGTGAGCTTGAGGGACAGATAAGGATCAGGGGACACACTCACGGGTTGACGGCAGGGTTGTTCATCCACTGGCTGAAAAGTGTTTTGGCCAGCTCCTCACACTTAGACAACCCATTGGAGCAGGCAGTGCTGATGGCGTTAATCTCGCTGTATCTGCACCGGGCGTGATGACACTCTGTCATCATGCCTGGCCCTGGCTCCCGACTCCCTGTGCTCACACTTATGCTCAGACACTTCAGTTGTGTCTGACTCTTTGCGACTCTGTGGACTGTAGCCCACCTGCTGGCATATAACTCCCCGCAAGGCAGCAGGTGTGGGTGGGGCTCTAAGGCCACAGCCCACCTACCCTTTGGGTGCTTTGCTTCTTGCCTTATGCAGCCCAGGGAGGGCTGGCACAGACCCCAGCCCCACTTTAACACCTAGAATCTGCATGACCATGCCAGTGAGGGGACCAGGGAGGTTCAGTTTGGTCCTTCACACAAAGCAGCCAGACGGGTTCACAGGCTGCACAGAGCCTCGGGGCAGGGGCCCGCACTCCTGGGTGGGGTCAGGAAGGGGGCAGTTTCCTCCCTGACTGGTGGCCTTGGTCTAGCCAGGAATTGGGAAGTTCGGAGGAGGATGCTGTGGGAACTTGCTCTGGACTTCCCAGGTCAGGGTGTCTGGGCCACCTGTGGTCTCCAGACCCAAGACAGGTCATACTCACTGGTCCATCAGGTTTTCTGGGATCTCAGTCCAGGCTTTGGTGAGATTTTCAAAATATAGGAAGATGGGTTCAACCTGCTTCCTGAGGTAATCCTGGGGAAAGAAAGCATGAATACCTTCAAAGAGGAGACTCATGGGGCTTCCCTGGTGATCCAGTGATTAAGAATTTGCCTCACAATGCAGGGGGCTTGGGTTGGATCCCTGGCCAGGGAATTAAGATCCCACACGCCTTGAGGCAATTAAGCCCAGTGCCACAAGGGAAGATCCCCCGTGATGCAATGAAGATCCTGTGTGCTGCAGCTAAGACCCAACACAGCCAAACAAGTGAGTAAATAAGTAAATATATACTAAAAACTAAGACCTGGCACAACCAAATAAGTAAGTAAATAAATATTAAAAAAAAAAAAAATCAAAAAGGAGACTCAAACCTGACTCACCTGGAGCCCTACGGAACCTCTGACGTCAGTGAGCAAGCGTAGCAAGGGCTAATGGTTACAGAAGCAAGAGGCCAGAGGCTAAGGGAGTAACCCAAGGCCAGACAGGACTCCAAGGAGGGCACTAGTCCAGGTTTCAGATGACTGATCTGAGATTCTTTCTCCTCAAAGCCTCCACCAGTTCTGACACTCCACGTCTAAGTGTCACTATTTCCTAATATCGTTTTAGGGCCTACCATCCCCACCGCCCGATCGAAAGTATTCTGCCTTTATTGTGGGGAACTTAGAAAACTCCGTAAAGCATAAGCAGAAAATACTAACCACCCCAAAGTGTTAAGAAAGTGTTAGTTGCTCAGTCTTGTCCTACTTTTTGAGACTTCATAGACTGTAGCCCGCCAGGCTCCTCTGTCCATGGAATTCTCCAAGCAAGAATACTGGAGAATCCTTTGATGTATGCCTAAGGCCAACTCATACTGATGTATGGCAAAAACCATCACAATATTGTAAATAAATTATCCTCCAATTAACATTAAAAAAAAAAAAAAGAATATAGGAGTGGATTGCCTTTCCCTTTCCCAGGGGATCTTCCTGACCCAGGGATGGAACCTGCGTCTCTTGCATTATAGGAAGATTCTTTACCANAGAGGCCCGCTCTTTTCACAGAGGATTCTTTTGGGCTGAAGAGGATTGCCGGAGACCACGCAACGGGTTAAAGGCTTTGCCCCCGCTCCCATCCCCTTCCTGTACTGCGGCCTTTTCTGTTGCCTTCTGATAGTGCTAACTTCCGGATCTAGCCAACCTTGCTGGAAGTCCTTCCGTTTCTTGCCGTGCCCAGCTTGCTCACCTTCTCAGTCCCTGTGCCCTTCACCCTTCCATCCTTCCCGCTCTCTCACCACCACCAAGGGCCAGGTGCGGCGCTTCACTCCAGGCAATACTTCTACTCACTGCCTCCTGGCGTCGTTTCAGGCACTGGGGAACTGGGCGCTGGCAGGCCCCTCGCACGTACCTGCATGGGGCCGTAGACCTCTGTGCGGTCGAACATGAGCTTGAAGTAGTTCAGGCTGCTCATGGCAGCCTGCCAGGGCATGTACTCTGTCTCGTTTTTCAGGAAGAGGGTGTTGTTCAGTGCCAGGGTGACAGGGACCATGTGGGCACTGGGAACAGATGGAAGGGATCAAGTAAGCACCCCTACCCAGCCTGGGCTCTCTGTGGTAACCCCAGCCCCCTCCCAGAGCCTGAGGTCCCAGAGGCCCAAATGGGCCAGCTCTAGCCTTCACCTCGGGTGGAGCTGGGGGGAGGGGTAGTGGACGCACGCCCATTGCCAGTCACATTCCCTTGCTCATTATCCCCATTTTACAGATGAGGAAACTGAGGCTCAGAGAGGTGATGTATCTTGCCAAAGACCACACAGACCTTAAGAGACAGATCTGANGGTCCCAGAGGCCCAAATGGGCCAGCTCTAGCCTTCACCTCGGGTGGAGCTGGGGGGAGGGGTAGTGGACGCACGCCCATTGCCAGTCACATTCCCTTGCTCATTATCCCCATTTTACAGATGAGGAAACTGAGGCTCAGAGAGGTGATGTATCTTGCCAAAGACCACACAGACCTTAAGAGACAGATCTGAGATTCAAAGAGACAAGAGGCCTTTGCTCCCTGCTCTGCCCGTCTCTTCTCTGATTTGCCTGGCCCTTTGAGATTTCCTCCCTCCATCTTCTCAGGCCATCTGTTCATAAATGTCCATGTCTATGGGTGACATCACTTACATCAAAGAACTTAGCACCTGCCGGCACGTACACACACAGCAGCTGCTCAATAAATCTCTGTTTCTCTATGCCTGCCTCTCTCCTGTCATGTCCTTCCCAGGTTTTTTAGCCTGACCTCCCTCATAGCTCAGTCAGTAAAAGGTAAAGAATCTGCCTGCAGTGCAGGAGACATTGGTTCCATCCCTGGGTTGGGAAGATCCCCAAAAGAAGTAATCAGAATCCACTCCAGTATTCTTGCCTGGAGAATCCCATGGACAGAGGAGCCTGGTGGGCTATAGACTATGGGGTTACAAGAGTTGGACACGACTGAGTGACTCAAGAGAGACAGGGGCACACGTGCGTGCTTAGTTGCTTCAGTTGTGTTCAACTGTGCGATCCAATGGATTGTAGCCTGCCAGGCTCCCCTGTCCATGGGATTCCCTAGGCAATGCCCTCCTCCCAGGGATATTCCTGAGCCAAGGATCGAACCTGAGTCTCTTAAGTTTCCTGCATTGGCAGGTGGGTTCTTTACCACTAGTGCCACCTCGGAAGCCTGACCCACAGGGAGCCCTCAGGAAAACCTGGGTGTGGTGGAGCACACTGGAGTTCCAGAGTTGGACAGATCTGTATCTGGCTGTCATGAGTTACTGTGTGACCTCAAGCAAGACGCTCAAACTCTTGAGACTCTGACTCCTTCTTTGGAAACTCTAGGCTGAATGGTGATACTGTCTGGGGCTGTGGAGCCAAGGGAGGGGCGTCCCGAAGCACAGGGAGCCCGCACCCCATTCAACCATGGAAGGGAGCACGGGCTCTCACTATGGAGTCACACTTGCCAAGTCGCCTGGCTTCCACAGCTGAGCTGGGAGGCCCAAGGGAGGAGGGGCGGGCACTCACCTGGCCAGGTTGAAGCTGTCGTAGATGACCTGCGCCCGGTTGATGACAGGGATGTTCTAGAAGGGGCAACAGAGCGTGTGACCTCAGGCAGGCCATGGGGCAGGCCCTGCAGTCTGGGCTGCCATCTTGGGACTGGGCCTTGGGCAGGGGATGCATGGGCCAGCAGGCACCCACCTCCGGACTTGACATCAGCTGATTCTGAATCTTCTTCCAGTTGTTCTCATCGTAGTTCACCTGGTAATAGCCCGTCACGTTGATGTTCAGCAGGACCCAGTCGTCTGCTGTGGCTTTGAAGAGGTTACTCTGGTCTGCAGGGAGAGACCAGAGCTGGGAGAGGCGGCTCAGAAGGCCCTGGGCTGACCTGACCTGGGCCCTCCCCTCCCCAGGCCTCAGCAGAACCTCCTCCTGGGCAGCCTGGCAGCAGCTGGCCCTCAGGCCGCTGGGTCCACATCAAAGTGAGGGGTGGAGAAGATGGGTGGGACTGGGTGCCTGGACAAACTCTGGCGGGTGACCTTGGACAGACCAATTGCCATCTGTGAACCTCAGTGGCCGGGCCAGTAACACCCGCTGGGACAACTCCATTGGCCACACCCTCTCCAGCTCAGACTCAACTTCCCAGGCCACTGCTCCTTCTCCAGCCCCTCCTCCTCCCACCTTTCCATCACACCCAGGAAGCGCCTCCCATCCAGTTAGCCCCCCAGCACTGCTTATCTCTTCCTGGGGGCTCCACGCCCCCTCCTCTCAGGTCTACCTCCAGCCTTCCTCCCGGCAGCTGGAGGGGCTCCTTCCATACCTGCAGATCAGACTCAATCACTTTGGCTCCTCCTGGCCTGAGGACACTGTCTCCTGCAGCTGGCAGGGACCAGCGTCACCTCAAGGCTGCTCCTCTGTCTCAGCCAAGCTCAGTCCCCACGTTCTCGCCTACCCCAAGACTCGCACTGCTATTGACTCTGCCTGGGCGGCTGCTCCCTGCCACCATTAGCCCGGTGACCTGCTAGTCCTCTGACTCAATTCACCTCCTCCAGGAAGTTTTTCCTCACCTCTCCATGAAATGAAAGCCTCCTTATGAGGCCTCCTTCTGATCTCTGCCCACCTGCCCCAGAAGCCATAAACGCCTCTGACTAAGCACTCAGCACAGCTCCAGAAAGGAAGAATGGCTTGTCTCCCTTCCCTCCATCTACAGCCTTGGCTTAGGCAGGGGATGGCCTGCCCTGACCTTGGTTCCCTCGGTGCCTGGCTGAGCAGGACTGCGCATACTGTGTGCCAGGCACTGTTGTGAACATTTCATGGGAATCCTCCCCCTTAATCTTCATACAACTCAATGAGGGTAGATGTCCCCAGCCCCATTTTACAGATGGGGAAATGGGAGACCAGTGACAGATGGTAACTTGACTGGGGTCACACAGCTGGGCAGCAACAGAGTAGAAATTAGAACTAAAGAAGCTGGCTCCATTTGTTGAATGAAAGGATGATGGACACCCCCAAGGATGAGGCCTGCCAAAACCCCAGAACAGAGCCAGGAGCTGGCAGGATAGCCTGGGGGTTACTGTCCCCTAGGGGAGGGCCAGATTACTTCTCTCTTCGCCCCGAAGCCAGTAGTTTTCTTGTGGCTGGCCATTTCTTATGGATGAGATGGGAACAATCCACAGATAGCTGCAACAAGAAATCCCAGAGGCCAGGGGTGAGAAACGGCAGCTCTTGGCCACTGCCAGCGAAAAACAGTCCTGCCCAGGCTCCCAGTTTCGGCCTGACTCTGGCACTAAATGCCCCCCTCCTCCTGGCCCAGGAGTTAGACTGACACCACCCACTATGGCAGGGGCCACAGCAGGCCAGGCCCTAAGAGGGCCTCACAGCAGGATCTCACAGCAGCCGCCCCTAAGAACCTCCCTGGGACGCCTGTTTCGGTGACCCCATCTGCTCACTTGAACTCTGAGGGGCGAGTGACGATGGAGGAGTTGTCAAGGAGGAAGTGCTTCTGGGAGATGGTCCCTGTGTTGGTGTCCACGGTGATAACAGGGAAGCCCATCTGTAGGGTCCAGCGGTCCATGATGGCACTCACGGTGTCTTGTAGCACGACGGACGACTGGTTGTCCACAGCCTTGGGGAGAGAGCGATGGTGCAACCATGAGCGGACGGCCATCCTCCCCCCCACCATTCTCCTCCTGCTCCCCTGCCCTCTCCTTAGGGTGCCACCTTGCTGGGAGGTAGTGGAGGAGCACTGGGCCATGAGGTTGTAGCTGGGCTCCCAGGCTGCCTCGCCCTCCTCTTTCAGCTGCCCACTGCTGGACGAGCCAAGAGCTTTCCAGCCTCTGGTTCATTCTGTGTTGATTAAGGAAATCTGCATGCCCTCCCCAAACCCCCACATTCTGTGATCAAGCCTGAGGTGTGTGTGTGTGTCAGGAAGGGGCACCCAGGATGGCCTGTGGCTCAGCCTGAACAAATCTGGGAAGACAGGAAAGGGGAGGAGACAGAGATAAAGGGAAACCAGTGTCCCCAAGTCACAGGCAGGGAGAAGCAGAGGGCTGTGGGCCATGTGAAGGAAACACACGCGGATGGGGGTCTGGGGATGGGCTCAGGATGGTTGTTATTGTCTTAAGTCTTTTCTCACCTGTGCCTATTGCTTTCATAATAACAAAAAACCAACCACATTTGTTAATAATGGAGAAAATAAAAAACTAAGAAGAGCACAGATAGAGGGCAGAAGATGCTATCAGAAGGTGCCAGCTGAGAGGGAGAGGACCTCTGTGGGCTGCAGAGAGGGACTCGAGGGAGAGGGAGGGGAGATGCAGCCTGCAGGGTGTTGGTGTGGAGAAGGAAAGGAATGGGAAGCTGAGGCTGGGCAAGGCAGACAGTGGAAGCAGGGCAGAGGGACTGAGGCTGCGGGAGAGGGGGTGGGGACCAGGCTCACGACAGAGGGATGTTGGGCTAGAGATCAGCCAGGAGGGCCCAGGAGCCCACCTGTGACTCTGTGACAAGGCCTGATGTCTCCCCTCCCTGGTCAGGCTGGTCATGGCGTGCGGGCACATGGAGGGGTCAGCAAGGCTGACCAGGGCCACAGAGAAGGGGTGGGAGATGATGGAGGGTGATGGAGAGGGTGCAGACTCCAGGCTCAGGAGAGGCAGGGAGGGCCAGGCGAGAGGGTAGGAGTGGTCAGAGGATCTGCCCCAGACAGGGCCCCTCGGGGTCTGAGTGGACAGGAATGTGAAATGGGGCTGGATGGGAGGGTCAGAGGGCATGCTGAGGGTGCTGGTTTGTGCCAAGTGGTGCCTGGGAGGGGCTGGGTGGGGCCCAGGGCAGCCAGGAGTGCTGAGCTGGTGAATGATTGGCTCCAAAGTTCCAGGGAGATGATGGCTTGGTCTTGGGAAACGTGAGAGCCCGTTTCCTCAACTCTCAGAGGAGGGTGCTCCCCAGCTCCCCTCATAAACTTCACTATAGTGCAAGGTGGGGAGGGGCCACCTGCCAGGCTCATGACCCAGGCTCTGGCCACACCTCATTCAAGGAGCCATCGCTGCACCCACTTTACAGAGGGGCAGCCAATAAGCAGGCCAGGCTCCAGATGTCCTGCCTGGGGGGGTGGGGTAAGCGGGGGAGCTGGGCATCTTCTCTCCCACGGGGGTGCTGCTGGCCCCGGGGCTTTCAGCATCTCAGGACCCCCACTGAACATCTTCGGGAGGGCTGATTGGTACTGACCATCTGCAGGTGATCCCACAGGTTCAGGTAGGTGGTGTTCTGATAGGCAAAGGCCTGCAAGTAGGACTGTGGAAAGACAGAGCTCTGTGAGGGCGGAGCTGTGGCCCCAGGCTCGGCCACAGCCTCTGTGAGGCCAGGGAAACACTCCCCAACCCTGTGACTGGCCGAGGATCCTCACCGCCAGGCCCTTCTTGAACAGGTCCTCAGTCAGGAAATTCGAGAGCATCCGAATGACCGAGGCTCCCTGTGGAGAGGAGGGAGTTCAAGAGGCTGTGTGGAGCCAGCCAGGGGACCCTGTGTTCCCATCAGGCTGGGCGGGTGCTCCCGGAGCCCTGGGGGGCTGAACCCCCGCCGCCCTCCCCACCCAACCCTCGACTGACTGAGGACCAGCATGGGGGCTGGGCAGCACCTTGCTGTAAGAGATGGTATCGAACATCTCGCTGATCTGGGCAGGGGTGTTGACCTCGTCGGCAGGGGTGGTCAGTGGGTGAGAGGTGGCCAGCGCATCCACGGCCATCACACGGTACACATCATTCGGCACCATGAGGTCTTTCTACAAACCCCCAACAGCCAATCAGGGGACTGGCCTCGAAGAGGGTGATCCAGGTCATCCCTTATCCCAGACCCCAGCGGTCCCCAGGCAGGGGACTCACCAGATTCCAGGTGGGCTCTGCATAGTCAGCTCCCAGGTACTCCACATAGGAGGCAAAGCCCTCGTTCAGCCATAGGTCATTCCACCAGGCCAGGGTCACCAGGTTCCCAAACCACTGTAGGGAAGAGGGGTCAGCCCAGCAAATCACTCAGACCTCGCAGTCACTAACGATGTTCAGGGCTACCCTTCGCCAAGTGCTCCCCACACGCCAGTCTTGAGCTGGAGGCTTTACTGACTTCATCCTGACTCCTCCCTGAACCCCCTGGCCAGGTGGAATCCCCACTCTCTTCTCAGCTTCTGAGGACAGAGCCATGACTTGGGCCATCTCCCCCCGGAGCCCCCCATGTTCTTGGTCTGCGCTCCCCATGATGGGGGGATACCTGGTGGGCCAGCTCATGAGCAATCACAGTGACTACTCGCTCTTTGTTGCTGCTGGAAGAAGACTGAGGGTCATAGAGCAGCGCGTTCTCCCGGTAGGTCACCAGCCCCCAGTTCTCCATGGCACCGGCGTTGAAGTCGGGCAGGGCAATCTGGTCTGGGGAGGCCAGGTGGTTGGCAAGATGGCCTCTGGGAATGAGTGGGGAGACCCATTCACTTTCTCCCAATGCCAGGCCCCTCACTCACCAGATTTGGGGAGTGGGTAGGCTGTATTGTAATGATTGGCAAAGAAGTTCAGGATGGGACCTGTCACATTCAGGGCATAAAGGCCATGGTTGTCTGCAGTTGCTTTTGGCCGAGCCCAGATCCGGATCTGCAAAGAGGATAGGAGAGGTCAAGGGCTCTTCCTAGGTCCCGTGCAAGTGGGCCAAGTCCCAGAGTCTGGCAGGCTGGTGACCAACCAGGTTAAACTGGGAAGTTGGCCAGTGGGGAGTGTGTGGAGTGGCGGGTGTCTCTCTTGGGGTCTTAGGGAGGGGCCTGCGGGGAATGAGCCATGGCGACTCTCTGGCACCCAGGAATCGAGAACTCCCTTCATGAGGGGTGCATACTAATTTGCTTCTGTTGTGTCGACTCCCTGCAACCCCATGGACTGATGCCCGCCAGGCTCCTCTGTCCATGGGGATTCTCCAGGCAAGAACATTGGAGCGGGTTGCCATTTCCTTCTCCAGGGGATCTTGCCTACCTAGGGACTGAACCTTGCCTCCTGTGGCTCCTGCCCTGCAGGCGGATTCTTTACCGCTGAGCCACTGCGGAACCCCCGTTAATGAGGAGGGTCCCGCTTTTCAGATGCAGAGACTGAGGCTCAGAGAACTAAAGACACCTGCCCAAGATGACTCAGAGCTGGGGTTCACACACTGCCTAGGGGCTGGGACCAGGATGAGGATAAACAGGAATGTCTCCCAGGCCAGGACCAACCCTGGGGAAGGCGAGGTGAGCTTCGGCCGCATACCTGGACACCATTGGGCGCCAGTGACTCCACACTTGTGAACTCACTCACGATGTAGGCCAGGAGGTACGTAGACATTACAGGCGTGGTTTCAAACTCAGTGACGTTCCAGTCAGGGTCTCCCACAAACGGGACACTGGTACCTGGGCAGAGAGCATGCAGGCCTGTGGAGGTGTGCCCTATCCCCTGCCCCTGCACCCCAGCCCTGGCAGGGAGGGTCAGCTTTCCCAGGCCCAGGCCATGAGGCCTCAGCCAGACCTGCTCACCTTTGGGTGGCATGTTGGACAGGGCTGTGAGTTCCTTGGGGTGGATCAGGGTGATGTTAAATGTGGCCTTCATGGCGGGCTCATCAAAGCAGGGGAAGGACTTCCGGGCATCTGTCGACTGCATCTGTGTGGTGGCCAGCACCCTGCCCAGAGCAGGGGTTAGGGGGTGCACCCACAGAGTGTCTGTGCCCATGGGGTGTTCAGGGTAGGGGCTGCAGGCTGTGCCTGGGTGTGCAGGGGGGCGGGCTCACAGATGCTGCCTGTCCTCATCCCTATCCCCTTACCCCCGACCCCAGCTTTCCTCTCCCAAGCCACCTCGAGGCTGACAGGCCAGCTGACATGGGCGATCAGAGCTCCTTCTGGACTCAGGGTCAAAGTCCTGGCTGCCCCCATCCTGTGTTAGCCGGGAGACACTGGCACATTTCTCTCCTCAGAGCCTGTTCTCTTATCTGTCCAAGGTGGCTTTCATTGTTCATCCCTGACCCCTGATTGGTGGGGTGGGGGGTTGGGGGGGTGCTCGCGGAAGACGGCTGATTGTCTTGGGAACTTTGGTTGGAGCGATGGGCCAGCCAAGGGCTTTGGAACATTCAAAGGCCCCTAATCCAAGCCCTTCCTTGGCCNCTCATTGGAAAAGCCCCTGATGCTGGGAAAGATTTTAGACGGGAGGAAAAGAGGACTGTAGAGGATGAGATGGCTGGATGGCATCACTGACTCAATGGACATGAGTTTGAGTAAACTCTGGGAGCTGGTGATGGACAGGGAGGCCTGGCGTGCTGTGATCCATGGGGTCACAGAGTCAGACATGACTGAGCGACTGAACTGAACTGAAGTGAATGCACACAGGCAGGGACTGGTGCGTGGATGAATGAGTGAGTCTACTCAGGAGTCACTCCTTATTGGAGTCTCTGTAGCCCATCTCCACCCCTGTCTCCACTCCCACTTTGCCCTAGAAGAATGGTCTGCTCCTTCTCTGAGCCCTTCTCCAACCACGGCAGACAGGCAAGACTCTTGCTTGGGCCAGATGCATCTCAGGGCTTGAGTCTGCCCTCCTCCTTCAGCTCCTTGAGGACCCTGTTCCTCTGCCACTCCCTGCCCTGGCTTGGGCTGGCCATCCCCAAGCTTGCCTGGAGGCTTGGTAGATGCGTGAGTGGATTGAATATATTCACAGGTTAACTCATCCAGGCATCCCTGGGAGACTGAGTGACTGCCACCTGTCATCTCGGCTGGGTCTGAGTACAGGATAGAGTGTTCAGGGGGATCCTGGGTGCCCATGTTTGGGCCTGAGGGTGCTCTGAGCAGTCAGCACTTCCCTCCTTCTCTCTGGAGACATGCCCCCAGGTACCTGGTCTGGGCAGTGTGGACTTTCCATTGCAGTGACCTGCAGCCACCCCTATTAGGCCTGGGCTGATGACCAAAGGGCAAAAGTGGGAAACCAAGTCCCTGGGGGAGGGCTCCAGCTTGGGCACGGTGACCAAGGGAACAGAGGCCCCTGAGGATGATCGAGAGAGAGAAACGTGTGCTCCCCATCTTGCTCCATCAGGGCTAGAATTTGCCAAGGAAAGCCATCTTTCTTGTGCCCTTCAAGGCTGGCACCCAGGGGCCATGTATTCCCCCCGCAACAAGTTTCACTCTGTAGGGCCTGCAGCCTGCTCCCACCTTTGCAGCAGAGAGACACACAAGCCTGCTTGGCCTGTTCCCGATTCCAAACAAAGAAAGAGGCCCTGCCTGGCCCACCATGGCCTTTTCCTGTTTGCTTTGGACACAGCCCATGGACCCAGCTGGCTGGAATCCTTACTCTTTTGGAAAGGGCCTCTGGTCTTCAAAGTTGGCGCAGCAGGCAGCCCATTGCCCTGGAATGAGAGGTCCCTTTTCTGGGCATTGTGCCGGCCCAGTCTGGGGACACAGAGAGGGGCAAGCTCCACAGCCCCCACCTTCTTTGAAAATAAAAAAAAATCTCTCTCCCAGCCCCCGCCACAGCCCCCCCACGGCCACGGCCACAGCCCACTGGGTAGCAATGACCTCGCTCTCCCCTCCTGTCGCCCCACCTGCCCCCACAACCTGGCAGAGAGATCTTCCTCTCCTGTTCACACCTGGTGTCCCTCTCTTCACTGCTCGGAGGATGAAAGCTCACCTCTGGCTCAAGCCTGAGAATCTGTGGACTTGACCTTCTGGCCTCTCCTCTTTCCGGTGCCCAGCGTGACTTCAGTTGTTGGCATTTCTCCCAAACTCCCTGGACATTTTCATACCTCTGTGCCTGCTTTCACTGCTGGGAATGTCTTTCCTCTCTTTCCTGTCAAACTCCTATTCATCCTTCAAAACCCAGGTCAAATGTCACTGCCTTCTCAAGCAGAGGCAGCTCCTCTCCCCTGGTGTTTCCCTGGCCTCTGGCTCACACTTCTATCACAGAACTGAAATCTTCTCACCAGACCAAGGCACCTCAAGGGTGCCATGACTTTGTAGACTGCACCATTCTCTCCTACAGGGGAGAAGCCCAGTGTTGCAGGAATGAATGACAAGGTCCACACTCCTTGCAACGGCCTATAGGTCCAGTATGATCTAGCCTCCAGTGAGTCTCTGGTCTCATCTCAAGCCTTTGCCCCCTGTTGTTCTGCCCCACTGGCCTCTTTTGGTTTCTCGAGCCCATCATCTCTTCCCTTCTCCACCCTTCACTCCCACCCCAAGCTGCTCTTCGGGCCTGGAAAGCTTGTGTCTTTCCCTCACCTGCCATCCGCTCATCCAGGAAGCTCACTTCAGTGATGCTACCCCAGGGAAGCCCTCCCAGGACCCCCAAGACTCAGTGCCATGAGGTTAGAATCCTCTACACCAGGCAAACACCTGGTACACAGCAGGCAGGTAACACATGCTCACAGAACAGATGCAGCAATAAGACAATTCGGAACTTCCCTGCTGGCCTAGCGGCTAAGACGCCATGCTCCTAGTGTTCGGGGCCTGGGTTGCATTCCCGGTCGGGGAACTAGAGCCCATATGCTGCAAGTAAGAGTTCGCAGGTCGTAACTGAAGACCTCACATGGTGTGACAAAGACTGAAGACCCCGTGTGCTGCAGCTGGGACCTGGCAAAGCCAAATAAATACTAAAATAAAGAAATAAAAATAAAATCGATGTATTAGGTCAGGCCATCGTAACAAAGTGCCACAAATGAGGTTGCCTTGAAAAAGGAAAATGACTTATAAAATAAAAATTAAAAAATAAATAAAGGGGCTTTCCTGGTGGTTCACTGGTAAAAGAATCCACTTGCCAAATGTAGGAGACACAGGTTTGATCCCTGATCTGGGAAGACTCCCACATGCCACAGAGCACCTAAGCCCCCATGCCACAATTACTGACTTGTGCTCTAGGGCCCAGGCGCTGCAGCTCCCAAAGCCCTTGTGTCCTAGAGCCGGTTCTCCACAAGAGGAGCCACCCCAGTAAGAAGCTCACAACTAGAGAGTAGCCCCCGCTCCCTGCAACTAGAGGAAGGTCCATGCAGCAACGAAGACCCAGCACAGCCAAAGATAAACAGAGTTATTCAAAATGAATAAATAAATGAAAATTATTCATCTAGGTAGCCAACAAAATCATCTTGTTCAGCTGTGCTCACTTTGGGAATCACTGCTCCATCCCGTACGATACTGGGGAGGCGACATGTGCAAAGGGTCTTTAGAATGGAAGCTTTCTGCCAGTGAGCAGATGTGTGCATTCCTTTGACTATTTATCTCTGGATGGGGAAGAAGCTGAGTCCCCAGCCCCTGCCTCAACCAAAGCTGCCTTTCTACCTGTGGGTTTATATATTTCTAACCTGATTATGCTTTGGTCCAGAGAACAAAAGTTATAAACTTAAAAAAAAAAAAAAAAAAAAAGGCTAACAACGCTCATGTTAGAGAATATTTGAGGCATAGCCACTCATATAGAAGACAAGCTTTATCTCAGATATGGGAGTGCAAGTTACTTTCTATTCAAACATGAAAACACCAGCAGCCTGGGAGGGACTGTGATGGGGAAACCCAGGATCAGAAGTCAGGCAACTGTGCAGCCCAGGCTCCCTCCCAGACTACTGGGCCCTGGGGGTAAGCTGCTGCTCAGGCTCACTCAGCACCTCCCCCGCCATCCCCTTTAGCTGCAGGGCTGGGCAGGCTGGGAGCGAAGGCCAGCTGTCTGCTCTGAAGGAGCAGACAGTAAAGAGCAGGAATGAGGCTGGGGCCCCAGTGCCGGCACTTTCTGGCCCCTGAGGCTCCTGGCTTTCTCCCAGTCTTCTGAGGTCTCCACCCACAGCTGCAGGAGCCTGGGCCCAGGCCAGCTCCCCAGGGTGCTTCCTCTGGGAGCCTTGGACCTTGTCCATCCTGTGAGAACCACAGAAGGCCCCCTTAGGAAGTCAGCTCCTATTTTGACCTCTGGAAGCCAATGCAGGGCACTCAGGAGCAAAGGAGAGATGGGGACCACGGGGAGTGGGTGGAAGGACACCAGCCTTGGAAGGGCCTTTCTGGGCTGCAGATCCTGCCTGGAAAACTCCCTTCTGTGTGACCC
The DNA here is from genome assembly GCA_006410615.1 of Neotragus moschatus. Lineage (NCBI taxonomy): Eukaryota > Metazoa > Chordata > Mammalia > Artiodactyla > Bovidae > Neotragus > Neotragus moschatus. Next base: position 1,144,118 of record SJYA01002630.1, read on the forward strand.
ACCAGACAATTACCAGCAGGATAATCACCACCACTGGCTCTTGAGGAAACCACAGCACAAAGTTAAGTGACTTGCCCAAGGTCACACAGACAGTTGTGGCAGATTCTATTGCTTGATTATACATGCCTCCCGAAAGCATCTTCTCATACAGCCCCTACATTTCATACTGTGCAGTGCCCCAGAGGGTTAAAAGACCTCAGGAGGAGACATACATCTTTCAAGAGACCTCAGAAGGTGAGAGCACAGGACAGCAATTTAAAGAAGGCCAGGCAGGAAGAAAGATCTGATCATCTTTTAGGGGAACTGTGTGTCCCTTCTTCTGAATGTTATAGGCACTCTAAGGGACATGGAGGGAGTGGCTGCTGCAAGGAGAGACTGGGAATCTGGTGGAAGTCAGCTTGCGGGCTCTACAAAGGGGTCAGCAACTTCCTGCCCCTAGACCAAGACTGGGAGCTGCAGGGGCTCTAGGAAGTGGAACTTCTTATCAGAAGGGGAGAGCAGTGCTCCCCGACTCAGGCCGCTGTGGGGGCCCCTGGTCTGCCTCCAGGGTGCAGCTGAGAAACACTGCAGCGCCTCTGATGACAGACACCCAGGCCTGGGCCTGGGCTGGAGGTGATGGCTGATGGCCTGTGTGAAGGAAGGCACTCAGGGGGCTCCACGTGAGCGGCTGGCTCACCATCCACACCGTCCTTCCCAGATTCTGGAAGAGTCCTCAGCGTGGGGTCCTGGTCTTCCACCAAAGGCAGAGGCCCAGGAAATAGGCCCAACTCCAATACTGGGAAGGCTGCTGCCTTCGCATGTGTGGATCCCAACCTTTCTTCTTGGAATCCTTAGCAATAAAACTCCTGAAGCAAAGGGGCTGGAAAACTTGATCTAAGGGTGGTGGAAGTAGGGAGCTGATGCCCCACTCTCTAGCAGACTCTGGGGGAAAATCACAGGGCAGGCGCTGGGCTGCCTCACACAGCTAAGCGGCAGCTCTCTGAGCGAAGCTTCCTTCCACTCCTAGTCTAGCCTTCGACTCTAGGGCTCTTTAGGGAGGTGGGCTAGGGGAGGATGCTTGCCTACTGCCAGAGTTGGGCAAGTCACCCTGCTTTCCCCACCTCCTCTGCCTCCAGTGTGTGGGGAGGGGGTCTTTGGCGGATCCCATGCCCATTCCCACTTCCTCTTGGCACCTCCCATTGTTCCCCTCCCCCACCTCACATGTCTGCAGCCAACTCTTCAATCACAGTCAACTGGAAGGCCCATCTGCTCCAAGACTCCTCTTTCAGACACACACTGTGTGTGTTTGTATACGTGTGTGCCTGTGTGTGCTGCATCACTCAGTAGTGTCCAGGTCTTTGCGACCCCATGTTCTGTAGCCTGCCAGGCTCCTTTGTGGAATTCTCCAGGCAAGAATACTGGAACGGGTTGCCATTACCTACTCCAGGGGCTCTTCCTGACCCGGGAGCAAACTCTCGTCTCTTGCTATCTCCTGCATTGGCAGGCAGATTCTTTACCACTAGCTCCACCTGGGAAGGCCCACAGTCCTCTTTTACAGGTGAATAAAGCAGAGCCCAGAGATGTCCGGTTATTGAGAGACTCAGGGACTAAGCCAGCTTCAGACCTCAGGTCTGACTGAGAACTGCGCTCTGACCAGCTAGCCACACTGCCTGACTGTCCCACCGATTCCAGTAACTAGCACCTTGCCCTGGGCTGGGATGAAGGGAGGAGGAGGAAGATTCAAGTCACAAAACCCAAGGCATGACCCACCTGGGCACCCCCACCCACCGCACTGCTGGAGGGGTGGGGAAGTGCAAGGTTAGGACCCCACTGGCTCTACTTGGAAGCCCCTTACCAGAGCAAATGCCGATAGCAGTAGGAACACTGACCATCTCGGCTTCGGGGTAGGACTGGAGCAAGCACTCTGTTCCCACATCAGGAAAACCCTCGTCCCAGTGATGGTGGTGTAAGGAGCAGAGGAGTGGGTTAGCTGGTAAAGAATCTGCCTGCAATGCAGGAGACCTGGGTTCCATCCCTGGGTTGGGAAGACCCCCTGGAGAAGGGAAAGGCTACCTGCTCCAGTATATTCTGGCCTGGAGAATTCCACAGACTGTATAGTCCATGACATCTCAAAGAGTGGGACACCGACTGAGCAACTTTCACTAAAAATAAGAATTCCCTTTAAAATAGTAGTCGGGTGGAGGGCTCTGGAGGGAGGCAAGACGTCCAAGGCTAGCTAAGGAGATCTCCTGCTGGAGTCTTGACCCCGGCCCCCTTCCCCTCTGGGGGCTGTGTAAACAGACCCCCAGCCTTGGCCAGGACCTCGCGCATCTTTGGCTCCCCCCACCCACTGCGAGTCTGAGCGGTTGAGCCTCACAGTCACCACCAGCCACCACGCTTTGTCCTCACCCCACCCGGCCCGGGACCCCAGCAGGGCTGAGTCCGCTGCACCAGTGGTGTCTCTCCGTCGGTCCACCTCCAGAGGCGCCAGCAGCCGCTCGCCACCCTGGGGGCCACCTCTCCAGAGGGGCGACCCCCCACCCCCGACCGGCTGACAGGCCCGCTTCGGGACCATCCTGGCGGCGCGATCCTAGAGGGGTCTCTCTCCCTCGCTCGCCTTGGACCTCAGAGTGCCGGTCTGGGAAGGGGGCGTCGGAGTCCTGCGCGCGCTTGCATCGAGGTCCCTGCCTCAGCCCGGCTGCGTCCCGCGGCCCCTCCGCGCACCCGGTCCCCTCTGCACCGCGCTCGACTTGCCTGCGGCTGCCGGGCGCCCGACCCTGGCTGGCTGCGAGCCTCCTTCCCCGATGGACAAGCCGGACCAGCCACGGACACTGCCCACTAGGGCCTGACTCCTCCTTTCCCTTCTTTTTAAAGGGAAGTAACCTGACCCGACCACTACTCCCGGGTTAACCCCTGCCGGCCCGCAGCTCCGCCGGGACTCCTCCCTTGCCTGCCCGCAGCCTCCTCGGAGCACCCCGAGGGGAGCTGCTCCAGCGACGGCCCGCCCGCCGGCACTGGAATTGCTCTTTGGTTCCCCAGGTCTCCAGCTTCCACAACCACTGCCCTTCCCCTGCCTCCTAAACAGTCCCGCCGTGGCCGCAGCCCCAGGGCCCCGCCCCCGCCCACATCTGGACTGCATCTGCCCCTGGGGGAAGGGCACAGAGGCCCACCCTTCGAATTGGGGGGAGGGGAGGGGGAGCCCCACTCATAAAAAAACAAACCGGGCATCCCCATGGAGATGGCCGGTCCAGATAACTGGATATCTGCAGCACACAATTTAACTTTCCTGATACCTGGGGCTCATCATTAGGAAGGAAGGGAAGCTGCAGGATCTAGCAGAAAAGAAAAAAGCCAGACCAGAGTCAGGGCATGCTGCTTCCTTAGAGGCTGAGCGTCCAGGGCCAAGGCACTCCTCTTCCCTGGGCATCTTTTTACTGGGCAGTATCAGATGACGTCTGTACTTTTTCCTTATGGCTGTTGTAACAAATTAACACAAATTTAAAACAACGTGCTTATTATTTTAGTTTTGTAAGTGAAGTCCAAAATGGATCTCATCAGGCTATGTATATTCAAGGGTGTCCACAGGGTTTCCTTCTGGATGTTCTACAGAACCTCTTCTGGGTACCCGCATTCCTTGGCTTGTGGCCCCCTACCATTTTCAGAGTCAACCGTGGCCCATCCAGTCTTTCTGTCATTGTATCACTCTGACATCAATTCTTTTTTTCCCCGCCTGCATCTACTTTAGAGGCTTCTTGTGATTACATTTTGTCCACTCCAATAATCCAAGGTTTCTCCCTATTTTAAGGTTAGCTGATTACCCCATTTTAATCTCATCTGTGGTTTTAATTCCTCTTTGCCACATAGCAGAGTATATTCAGAGAATACAGGAATTAGGACGAGGGCGTCTTTGCGGAGGGGGCAACCACAACATTCTGCCAACCACAACGTTCAAGACACCTTCCAGAATCTCAGATTTACAAGCAAATTTAGAGACCACTCAATCTAATCGACTTCCTCATCCATTACCGGAATCTGTGGGACAGTTTAGCCCTGCACCACATGGCCCAAAGTGGTTGCTTTTTGACTCACTTGCACTTGCTCCTCCTTTAGAAACGGCACAGTGGGCTAGGATGCTGTAAGTAGCAGCCTTGCTTCCCCTTTCTAATTTGTTTCTGTGGTCTTAAAACAGAATCACAGGTTTATTGGACAATAGAATTTTATGTAAAATAAGAATAAGTCTGCTCTGAGTAAGACTCTAGCAGCTATTTTTTTTTTTTGGCTGTACCACATCTTAGTTACAGCATGTGGGGTCAGATTTTTTTTGTATGTATATATATATATAATTATATACATATTTGTATATAAACATATATTTTTATATATTTAATTTTATTTGTTTATCTTTAGTTTTGGCTGTGCTGGGTCTTCGTTGCTGCCTGGACTTTTCTCCTGTTGCAGCAAACGGGGGCTTCTCTATAGTTATGGTGCTCGGACTTCTCACTGATGTGGCTTCTCTTCATTTCAGAGCAAAAGCTCGGGGGCATGCACGCTTCAGCAGTTGCAATGCATGGGCTCAGTAGCTGTGGCTCCCAGGCTCTAGAGCACAGGCTCAGTAGTTGTGGTTACACAGACTTAGTTGCTCCAAGGCTTGTGGGATCCTCTTGGACCAGGAATTGAACCCATGTCTCCTGCACTGGCAGGCAGAATCTTTACCATTGAGCCACCAGGGAAGCCAAAGAGATGAGATCTTTATAGTTGCACCATGTGGGATCTAACCTGACCAGGGATTGAACCGTGGGCCCACTACATTGCAAGCATGGAGTCTTAGTGCCTGGATCACCAGGGAAGCCCCTCTCACGGCTATTCTGGGGTTTCCTCCTCTCCCTCCAATCTCATGCTGCCTGAGCTCCTCCTCTAGCATATGTGAAATAATTGACAAGCCAAAGAAAGACTCAATGAGGCCATATAGAGAGCATCTTCCATCCTGGGTCCTTGCCTTTCTGACCGAAAGCTCTGAGAGTGTTTTGAGAGTAGTACACAGGCCACTGTGGCAGAAGGGCAGCCTGACTTTCTGGAGGGCAGTCTGGGGATGGAAGTGAAGGTTACTTTCAGGAATTTAGCCTAGTGTAATAGAATATTTATGGAAAAGTATTTTACTGCAGTTTTATTTATAGTTGAGAAAAAATCAGAAATAGCCCAAATATTCAGCTATCAGTGATTGGTTGAGTAAATTACGGTCTTCCCATATGATGAAATACTATCCCATCATGAAAAACAAATCATATTTTATAACTACTGACTGAAACCATGGGAGAATTTTTTTTTTAATCCCAGAGTAGGGAAGTCCTTTATAATATTATACAAAACCTGAAGGCTCAAAAGAAAAGATTGATAAATTTGACTACCAGAAAAATTTTTTTCTGCAAAAACCACCACAAGCAAAGTCCAAGGAAAACTTTAAACTTGAGGGGAAAACTGCAACTCATAACATAGGCAAAGGGTAGATTTCTCTAATATGTGAAGAGCCTCCACAAATAATTTTTTAGTGGTTAAAAAAATTATTTAATGAATTTGTCTGGCTGTGCTGGATCTTATGTGACACGTGGGATCTCTTAGTTGTTGCATACAAGATCTAATTCCCTGACCAGGGATGGAGTCCCAGGCCCCTGCATTTGGAACAAGGAGTCTTAGCCACTGGAACACCAGAGAAGTCCCCCACAAATCTTTTTTAAATGAACCACCAATGACTTAAATGGAGGAAAATAGGCAAAGAATATGAAGAAACAGTTAATGGTAATGGAAACAGGTAAATTTCAAAGGGCCCTTAAAGATGTAAAGAGGTGCTCAATAACTCATTAAAAGATTATCTCCAGGGGGATTTCCTGGTGGTCCAGTGGTTAGGGCTCCAGGACTTCCACTGCAGGGAGCAAGGGTTTGATCCCTGGTCAGGGAACTAAGGTCCCACATACCTTGTGGCATGGTTAAAAAAATAAATAACTAAATAAAAAGTAAAGATTATCTCCAAAGATACTATTCTTCGCTTGTCAGAACAGCAGGGACAAAGCTTGGAAACACCATATATTGGTGAGATTGGGAAGAGAACAAGTACCCACACACACACACGCAGCCACACCTCTGCGCTGCTGGCTGGTGTGCAAACCGACGCAACTCGACAGAGGCAATTTGATAATATTTATTCAACATCCAAACACAGGTCCCCTTTGACTCAGCACTTCCACTCCTGGAAACGAATCCTACCGATGTGCCCACACACAAGCAACATGGGGACTGCATAAGGCTTTCCACTGCAGCAGCGACTATAGCCGGGAAGGACCTCAACTCCACCAGTAGAGATGGGCTAACTGAATTCTTCTTGTACGTCCAGGCCATGGAATGTACTATATAGCCATATGTAATGAAATGTAACATGTAACAGAATGTAATGCATGCATGCATGCTAAGTCGCTTCAGCCATGTCCAACTCTGTGCGACCCTATGGACAGCAGCCCACTAGGGTCCTCTGTCCACGGGATTCTCCAGGCAAGAAAACTGGGGTAGGTTGCCGTTTCCTTCTCCGATAAGGGCCTAGTAACCAGAATACATAAAGAACTCTTAAAACTTAACAACAAAAAGACAAATAACCCAATTTAGAAAACAGGCAAAGCATTTGAACAAAATTTTCTCCAGCAAGGATTTGAAAAGATTCTAAACATTATTAGTCTATAGGAAAATGCTAATCAAAACCATTATGAGATACTTCACAGTAACCAGGATAGTTATTATGGAAAAATAACAAGTGTTGGCAAGGATATGGAGAAACTGGAACTCTCATACATTGCTTGAGGATGTAATACCTACCTATAAGAAACAGAATGCAATACCTATCTATAGGAAAGAACTAGAATGCTATCTACAGAACCAAATTCAAGGCATGTTGTTAAGAGCAACAGAGGCTTACTGTATAGCACAGGGAACTGTAGTCAATATCTTGTAATCACCTATAATGGAAAATAACCTCAAAAATAGTATATGTGTGTACGTATAACTGAATTACCTTGCTGTGCACCTGAAGCATTGTAAGTCAACTATGAGTGTGGGAGTATTAGTTGCTCAGTCATGTCTGACTCTGTGACCCCATTAACTGTAGCCTACTAGGCTCCTCTGTCCATGGAATTCTCTAGGCAAGAATATTAGAGGGTGTTGCCATTCCTTTCTCCAGGGGATCTTCCTGACCCAGGGATTGAACCTGAGTCTCCTACAAGGCAGGCAGCTTTTTTACTGTCTGAGCCATCAGGGAAGCAACTCAATTAAAAAAAAAAAATATATATATATATATATATATATACACACACACACACATATATAAAGAAAAATAAATAAAAGGGAAAGAGGGAAGAAATATGCTATTTAATTGATTCTAAGATAGTCTAGATTGTANTACAAGGCAGGCAGCTTTTTTACTGTCTGAGCCATCAGGGAAGCAACTCAATTAAAAAAAAAAATATATATATATATATATATACACACACACACACATATATAAAGAAAAATAAATAAAAGGGAAAGAGGGAAGAAATATGCTATTTAATTGATTCTAAGATAGTCTAGATTGTAAAACACACAATTATTTTATGTAACATGTCTCTCCTTTATGAAAGTAACAATGCTACTAATTAAATATGACATGCCATCTCTAAAAAGAAAACAAAAAGACATGTTGTTAACTAATACAAGCTGTGTGCAGACTATTGTTCGAGTAGTTTATCAGTTGTATCCTAAAAGGGGAACAGCACATAATTCACTTTTACATAATGTCTACGATGGCTCTTTAGGTTGTCTTGCAGGTGGGCACTGAGCCCCCAGAGGACAGGGTGGGAACAAAGGTTTCAATATGTCCTTTGGTCCTTTTCAGTGTTGAACCACATGAATAAGCTGGCTATTCAAAATATAAAGAAAATTAGAAGTATAAGACAGGAAGAGCAGAGGATTAACAGATTTTATGATATAAAAATGTTTCAACTTTAATGTTTATGAATAAAATGATTTGATGTTTGGGATTTGCTTTGAAATAATCCAGGTGAGGTGAGGAAAGTCAGGGCTGGTGGCTCAATACAACATGATTTAAAATAGGGGTGGGACTTCCCTAGTGGTCTAGTGATTAGGAATCCACCTTCCAATGCAGGGGATGACTCCGGTTCCATCCCTGGTCCGGGAACTAGATCCCACATACCTTGGGGCAGCTAAGCCTTCGTGCCACAACTTGAGAGCCTGTGCGCAGCAACTTAAGACCTGAGGCAGCCAAAATAAGTAAGTAAAAAATATATATATTTTTTTTAATAGGGGAGGACTTCCCTGGTGGTCCAGTGGTTTAAATTCCATACTTCCAAGACAGGGGGCACAGATTTAATTCCAGTTTGGGGAAGATCCCCACCCCACCAACCCACCTCACCTGTGGCCAGGAAAAAAGAAGAGGGGGAAAACAGAAATAAATTAATGTTCAGTAGCTGAGGATTGATTAAACAAATTATGGTTCTCCATGTGAAAAAAAAAATACTATGCCATCTTTTACAAAATAATAAATCATGTTTTAGAAGGACTAGAAGAATCTGTTTTATTAATAATTGTGGCGTAGGAAGACTTTTCTAAGTATATATTATATAAAGCTTAGAAGCCACAAAAGGAAAGACAGAAATTTGACTCCACGGAAGCAAAAACCTCTGCAATGCAAAAACCACCACAAGCAATGTCAACAGGAAAACTACATACTGGGGGAAAATCTATTACCCTTATTTTAATCACTATTGAAGCTTAAAAGTAGCTACATTGAGAGTTCATTATATCTTGTAATACAGTTAAAAATCATTCAAGTATATACAAACTTGTATGGCAAAAGACAATTGTTACACTGGACTATAATATTTGCAACATATACAACAAAGAATTCATGTCAATAATGTTCAAAAAAGTTCCTACAAGTTGATCCTTAAAAAGAAAGACACCACAATTGAAAACTGGCAAAACTCACTGAAGAGGAAATTAAAAAGGCCAGCTGTCACATGAAAAGATGATCAACCTTAGTTGTATCCAGGAAATACAATTTCAAAACAATGAGATGTCATGTTTTGTCCATGATACTGGCAAAGGTTTAGATTATCGATCGCATCTAGAGTTGGCCAGAGTGTGGAGAACTCACGTTTTTCATACACATTTCTTGGGAAATGCTCTGACCATCTGAAAAAGCAAAATGGCAAGACCTATTCACAATTTGGCCACCTGATGCAAAGAGCCAACTCACTGGAAAAGATCCTGATGCTGGGGAAGACTAATAGCAAAAGGAGAAATGAGTGGTAGAAGATGAGATGGTTAGATAGCATCACCGACTCAACAGACACGAATTTGAGCAACCTCTGGGAGATAGAGAAGGACAGAGGAGCTGGTGTGCTTCAGTCCATGGGGGTGGCAAAGAATCAAATTAACAATTCACATGCATGTCCCCTTTGACCCAGTGACTCTGCTTTGGCAGAATTTATCTCAGACCCAGGGGAAACACAACCAGAACCCAAAAGATGTGGAGGGGGAAGTTTATTGCAGAATTCGTTGTTACAGAAAGAAAAAAAGGCCAGAGTGTCCATAGAGTGCCATTTAAACAAAGCATTGGGTTGGCCAAAAAGTTCCTTTGGGTTTTTCCAATTATGGATAGGTTGGAGGCTAGGGTTGGGTGAGGTTGGGTTTTGGGGGCGAGAGGGGAGGGAACCAGAGTGTAGCTTGGGCTGGGGAGAATGGTGCCTGGAGTCAGCACTTCCTGGAGCTGAGAAATTTTTTTTTCTTTTATTATTTCTTGTTGCTGTTGTTTGCAAGAATTCAATTTGGGTTTTATTATAAAATTGATCAAAAACACATTTTTTGGGGGAAAAAAAAAAAGAACAAAGAGCAGCTTTTAGAGCAGACTGTCTGGGCAAGACCGGAAGTGGGAAAGAGCCTGTTGTTGTTGTGAAGCCCAGCGGGGTCCCAGGCGTGGAAGGGACAGGATGGACTGGGAACTAGGGGGAAGCACAGAGGCCCCTGAGGAGGGGTGAGAGGGAGGGACAGCCAGGGAGGGCAGGGAGGCAGGCTCCCCGCTTAGGGCTCCCTCTGCATCCCCACCCTTCACGCCCTGGCCACAGGCTGCCCCCAGAAGCACCCCCCCCACCCACCCACCCAGGGCAGGGCAGAGTGGTGGCAAGGAGGTCAGCTTTACAGGCAGATACAAGGCTTCCCTGGTGGTTCAGAGATTAAAGCTTCTACCGGCAANATACAGAACTCAGCAGGAGAGACGTACCCCACCCTTGAGGGGCGTACATTCTAGTAGGGGAGGTGAAAATGAACAACTCTAACACACAGGACATCAGAGTCCCACGGAAAACGGGGTGGTTTGGGAGGCCCTGCTTCCCTACAGAGGATGGCTGGGTGTAGAGGGCTGGGGTCAACCACCAAGGTCAAAGGGAACCGAACTCAGGAAAGTATACTCTGTTTTGGTAGTAAAACTCCAGGGGCTTTTGTTTCCTAATCTTTTAAATTGGAAACACTTGTCGCTACCAGNCGAACAACTCTAACACACAGGACATGAGAGTCCCATGGAAAACGGGGTGGTTTGGGAGGCCCTGCCTCCCTACAGAGGATGGCTGGGTGTAGAGGGCTGGGGTCAACTACCAAGGTCAAAGGGAACCGAACTCAGGAAAGTATACTCGTGTTTTGGTAGTAAAACTCCAGGGGCTTTTGTTTCCTAATCTTTTAAATTGGAAACACTTGTCGCTACCAGGGATAGGAGTGGGAGGTGCTCGGTGGTTTGGGGGAACTGAGTGGGGGTTTGGGGGAACTGAGTGGGTGTTTGGCTCAACAGCCTTTCCTTATTTTTTGTCCACATGAATGTACTGAAATAGGAAAGAATCTTTTCGGAAAGAGTAATCACTTCTATGGAACNAGGGATAGGAGTGGGAGGTGCTCGGTGGTTTGGGGGAACTGAGTGGGGGTTTGGGGGAACTGAGTGGGTGTTTGGCTCAACAGCCTTTCCTTATTTTTTGTCCACATGAATGTACTGAAATAGGAAAGAATCTTTTCGGAAAGAGTAATCACTTCTATGGAACTATTTCTTAAAGGAGGCCTGTCCATCTGCTAACTGCTGCCAGCACTGCAGATGTAGGATCCCCAGTGCTCCCCAGCCAGCATCAGCTTAACTGCGAGATCAGCTGTTTGTCTATTAGCCTGTGGCACCAGGCTCACAATGACCACAGTGAGATGGACACCCTTCTGGTGGCAGAGCAGGAGACTTAGGAAGCTGAAGGCCAGGATGTTTGCTAGGAGCCAACATCCTCCTCCCAAGGTCTTGCCCATCCCTAAGAGGCTCTCTCCTGGCTATCACTCTCTCCTGATCTTTATCTTAAGTCACCAATCACAGCTGCATCCTATCTGGAAACCCACAGATCACACTGACATCCCCTACGAAATACTGGTCCACAAGACAGGATTTAGCCAGCAGCCTGGTTTCAGCCTAACTCTCTGCTTTCTTCTCTGGTGAAGCTGGGGCCCAAGAGGGCTTCCCCGGGCTGGCTCCATGGAGGTGGAGGTGGTGGGGACAAAAGGCTGGCTCTGTAAGTGGCAGAGGCCTGAGTAACAAGGACTTGAGAAGATTCAAGATAGCCTAACAGTCCTCAATGTGACAAGCACAGGGCCACGGCCAGGCCTAGCAGAACAGGGGGCACTAGGTACGCTGCACGGACTGAATGCTTGGTGGTGGTGTTCAGCCACTGAGTCACGTCTGACTCTTTGTGGCCCCACGGACCGCAGCACACCAGGCTTCCCTGTCCATCTCCTGGAGTTTGTTCAGATTCACGTCCATTGAGTTGGTGATGCCATCTCTCACTGTCCTCCCCAAGATTCATATGCTGACATTCAGTTCCCTATGTGAATGTATCTGGAGACGGGGCCTCTGAGAGGTGATTAGGTTTGGGTGACATCATGAGGGGGTGCCCTGACGGTGGGTATGGTGCCCTTATACGGGGATGGAACCCAGGGCTTTCTCTTCAACATGTGAGGACAGAGCAAGGATATGGCCTTCTGTGAAACAAGTTGGTCCACACTAGGCACCAAATCTGCCAGCACCTTGACCGTGACCAGCCTGTGGAACTATGAGACATCGTTCTTTAAGCTACCTGGCCTATGGTATTTTTGAGATAGCAGGAAGTCAGGTTGTTTGGAACATGGGCAGCAGGGCAGAGTGGAGTCAGCTGAGGCTGGGAGACGAGTTACTGTTAAATACTCCACCTAACACAGTCACTGACTCCAGTCTCCACATTCAGGCTGCCCGTCAGATGCAACCTGAGCATTAGACACTCGGCAGACAGCTGCAGGGAGCAGAGCCTCTTTTCTCTCCATCTCTGGGGGCCTAGAACAACTGCGTCTGGCACTCACCAGGCACTTAGAAACTGAATGATGGAAGAATACGAGTTTAATTAGTGGCAGTGAGCACTGAAAACCCTGTGTTCCGTACCACTTTAGGAGATCCTTAGTGTGAGCCATACAGGGCCAAGGACCCCCAAATTCAAACCTAGCCCCCTTTCACAACTGATGTCTCTCAGCAGCAATATCTGTGTCCCTCTCCGAAAAAAAGTCCAATGAAGATTTCCTATTAAAGTTTATGGCTTTGCTGATACCAGGCCAGAAAGGTTGAATTACAGGCACCCTCAAACAGTTAATGAACAATTACTTTGGCTCATCCAAAGGGACCAAGTGTTCCAAACCACAGACCAGGCTCAAGTTCTATGTCAGTTTTTAGAGGCAGTGCAAGGGATGAGGCTGGAATTTCCACTGCTGGAGTCTCCAGACCAGTCAATGGTTTGGGGGAAATCACTGGTTTCTGGCAGGTGAGACATTCAAAGCGTATCCCAGGAAATCTAGGACATGTGGCTGTGCTGTAGCAATGCAATGGGCCATAAAGCAACCAAAAAAAAACAACTTGGTGGGTGTACACATAGCCGATTCACTTTACTGTACACCTGAAACGAACACAACATTGTAAATCAACTATACTCCAAAAATTTTTTTAAAAAGGAAAAGAGACTTGGTTCTAGCTTTGTGACCCTCAACATGACACCCTGGGCTCGGTTTCCTCATTGGTTCACTGCTGGCACGTGGAGGACTTCCAGTTCTTACACTCTTTCATGCTTTCACTGGCTGCTTTAGAAAACCGAATCTGTTTTGATCACAGCTTCTGAGAAGCTATCTACAAATTTTGAGGTTTCCTTATCCATAAATAAAATTGGGAGAAGCCATCTTGAGCAGCAGAAAAAAAAAATGAACCGTGGATTTAGGCAGTCAGTCTCAACTCTTAGCTCTGTGTGACCCTAAAGCAAGTTACTTGACCTCTCCAAGTCTTACTTTCTTGACCTGCAGAATGAGAGATAATATTGTCTGTTCTAAGGATTGTGGAAGGATCTTGCTCATGCCATCTTACAGAAAGTATAAATAACATTTTCCTTCTTTGTTCCTATTTCACTTTAAGCAAATTATGAAAGAGGAATGTGAATAGGCTGAAATGTCTGTTAAAAAAAATGAAAGCTTTTTAAAAGAACATCAGAGGCTTTGACATTGGATAGATATATTTACCTACATTTCCCTCTTCCCACATACGAGCGTCTATCTTCTGAGCAACACTGCTCATCTCTGAGGTTATTGGAGAGGTTCCGAAAGACTGAAGTTAAGAGGCTACAGGGAATAAAGGACACCCACCACAGGAAGCACTGTTCAAAGCGGGAGAAGACGTGACCTGACACATGGTCTCGCTGGGCACATCTCAGACAGGCTCTGCAACAACATCAGGAGGCCTGAGGAAACAGTCTGGGGCACCAGCCAGCAGGCACAAGAAGTCCCCAGGCTGGGGCACAGCGAGCTCCCTAACCTCAAGGCAGCTCATCAAGGCACCTGAACCTGGCCCGGAGGCAGTGCAGGGGTAAGAGGCACTGCTCCGAGGAGCAGCTCCAGCTCTAAGATAACCAACCACAGGCACAGAGACGCTCATCACATGGGAAATATTTACGGGTTTCCACAGCGAGCTCTACTGAACTGTCACCTTAGGGCACAGGGCAAGCCCAGAGCGAGCTCAGGGAGGGACCCTCTGAATGTGGGGAAAAGATGCTGCGTTACCACAGGTCTCAGCCAGCACACTGCCTGTGTCCCAGGTCCAGGCTCTCATGCTCCATAAGCTGGTGCAGATTGCAGTGGCTTTCCACCCAGAGAACACCCATCATTCAGAACACAGCAACTGACCCATCTGCTCCTCGGGAGGAGAATGTATTTTAAACCTAGCACAGTCACAATTCTGAGATGTTCCACATGTTGTCAGCTTTGCATTCTACAGACATGGGGCCCCGCGCCTTTGACAGGGACCACTCTGGTTGTGAGGAGTACCCTCCCTATGGGCAGAAATGTCCAGGCAGGCAAGCAACAGGCTTACAAAGTGGATTGTGTCCTATACACACACACAGCTGGGCGAGCAGAGCTGGGACTGTGGCTACGGGGAACGTAGGTGGGGGTGAGAAGGCTGGGCTGTGCCAAGGATTCTGGGTGTGCCAACCCTAGGAGAGCCAGCAGGCCACTTTGGGTCACCTTAAACTCCTGTCCTTGTTTGCCATGCACCATGTTTCCAGATCTAGAGGGTCAATCTGTTCCCAGTTACGGCACCTCGCCATCACAGTCAATACTGCAGGATGTCAGGGAGCCTTCAACTCAAGGTTGAAGCCTCGAGTCAGCACACATCCTCATGATGGGGTTCTGGGATCGAGGTGGAGAGAGGGCTCTCACTACAGTCCCCAATCCCTGGGAGTGGCTGCACACGGGAGGGAAAGGGGGCACGTGACTTGGGCACCTGACCCCCACTGAGGTAGCCAGGGCCCCTCACATCCGCAGTTGCCGTATGTCCGAGAGATGGGCAAGGCCGCACGTGTGAGAAGGCTAGCAGTGGACAAAGGGCTCTTTCCTGCTCCAGGACAGTAGGGGCTGGGGCCCAAGGCTGGACTCCTTGAGGGCGTAGAGTGGGTTGTGCTGCAGGGCTGGCTTGGCTCTGATGGCTCCAAGGACTCAGTTCGCTGTCCTCTACTCTCAGACAAACTGGGACAGGTTGGGGACCTTGATGTTGAGATCACCAATGTTGATGTTCCGGGGCATCTCTGGCAGGTTGATGTTCTTCACAGCGGACACTGCCCGGGCAGGTGCGGCTGAAAGGCCACCCTGCAGAGACACAAAGGTGGCTGTGTGATAAACTCTCACTGTCATCTGCTTAATGTTTTCACAACAACAAAAAAAAACAAGTGAAAGAGGGAGAGAAAATGTCCAAACAGTACATGTAACAGAAGCTTTGATTTTTCCATCCTTATGCCTCAAAGGTGGCCAACACAGCTCTTTAGGTCAGTGGGTTCCGCACTCTGCACCCCGGAACACATGCTATGTCTCGTGCAGTTTCCTGGCCCCAGTGCCCACAGTGCCTGGCACACAGGGGCTGCTCAACAGACACCCGCTGAAATAACCAGCATGATGTAACCAAGCTGTCTTCAGTATCAGGGTCACTTTTCAGGTTACAAAACAAAAATACAACACTTTCCTCAAGAGACTGAAGACTCTTAACAGACGAGTGCAGTCACAAGGACATTCTTAACAGAAAAAGGAATGTCACAGCTTAGGACAACTGCTTGCCAACTAATGACATGAGATGGAGAAGAGCTGGCTTTGGAAATGACATGTGGCCACAAGATGGGGGGAGGCCACAGAGGACGTGGAGCACACACAGACATGGAAGGGCTGGAGACAGCGCAGGGAGGAAAGGTGCCCGCAGTGAGCCCCAGCCCTCCCGCAGCCCAGGCGTGCAGAGAAGGGGAGAAGTTGATGAGGACACTCTCAAAACCGTTTCCTCCTTCTCGACCACTTTCAGGATCCCGACTCCAATCCCACCCTTGCCCAGCAAGTCTCTGTTTCCTCTAGTTTCCAAACCTCTGGCCTCTGACTCACTCACTATTCCTGGAAGCTTCCCAGCCTGCATTTCTAAGAGAACTCTAGTTGCCACAATAGCTGCGGTTTGGAAAAGCTTCTTCAGCAGGACTGCCAGTCCTCACACAAAGAATCCCTGGTTTCGCAAGATCAAGCTCTGATACACTAAGCAGTGAGGCTCTTTAAGACGCTCAGGTAACTACAGAGGTAATCTGTTGTGCTTGCTCTCCCGTTTGTGAAGGTGTGTGCCGGTAACCTCTGCTCCCTGGTATGGCTGATGAAGGTGATGGAGAGACCTCAGGGGAACAAGGTAGAATGTACTGGGAGCATCTGCATCAGACTCAGCAATATGAGGGGGTGGACTCGGAGGAAGCTATTTTCAAACTCAGCCCAAATTCTACCGTAGCTTTTTATCAGGCTAACTGGAAACTGGCCACTCTGAGGTTTGATAGACACCACAAGAAGTGGCTGCTGGGAGACAGACTCTCAGGTACACAAGCTATGAAACCACACTGGAATCTGAGAAGGTGATTCCGGATCCCCCAGGGAACATGTGGTTATAAAAGGAGGAATTACAACCCATATAATCCCCCAAGCCAGAAGCTGTCTGCCTTCCTGTGCCACCTGGCTTTCCATTCACGCTTTTAGCCTCATTCTCACTTGTTTAATGTTCGAACCAATGAGTGTCAATCGACTCAGGGAAAAAAAAGAGGATGGAGCAGAAAACACTCCTAAGGCTCCAGAGTAACCCAACTCAACACAGCAGCCATTCCTCCCTCTGCCCAGGTCTTCTCTGACCAGCCAGGGCAGAATCCAGCAGGGTCTCACCTCGGACTTCTCCAGCCTGTTCTGGGCTTCAATCTGAGCCACGATCTCATTCATGTTTGTTTCCAGGACCATCCCACCCATCACCACCTCCTGAAGGATGTAGTGTACCTGCAGGGAAAGCAGAAGTGAGAAGGTCAGAGCCCCTTGTGGTCGTGAGGCTGTGGCCCCAGAGGAAACCCCGTGGGCTCTCCTGCAGCAGCAGAGAGGCCAGGCACGACACTGGCACTGATGAGCAATGAACACCTCAGCCCTGTGGGTCACCCACCTCCCCGGTGAGGCTGGGGAAATGTGGGACTCCCCCACATTTCACTGTGTCAAGACACAGATCTCCCCCAGGACCAGTGGCAGGAGGGCCTGGCTATACTCAAGGCAGGATGGTGCTGCATGAAGTCAGACTGTGTGTAAATTTCAGCTCTGCTATTTGTGAGCCAAGTGACCTTGGGCAAATGACCCTTTCAGTGCTTCAGCTTCCTTCCAGGACTATGGTAAGGGCTGAATGCGATAAGCTGTATAAAGCACCTACATGGTGCCTGGCACACACTGGGCTCTAAATAAATAATGATGGCTTTCATTACAAGTGTGATCATCGTAAATACCAACTGGCATTCAACTAGCCCAGCTATGACAGAACAGTTCTTGTCTACATACATTTCCATGTGAAATATGTTATCCTCTAGGCTTCATAAGCTAGGTCATCACAGGCCCATCCTTTGGCACCCTCCTCATATGTTCTAGCTTAGCGAGAAAACCAGGTTCAGCATGAACACCTCTGGTCATGGGGCTCCCATGAGGGCCTTCCACCCAGCTCACCGTTCTCAGACTGCGGTGATGGCTGAGTACTGTGCTGATTCAGCAACTCTACACTACACATGCAGGAAAGCTTTCATGGAGCCCCAGACGGGTCAGGTCAGAGGTGCCCACTGGGCTATGTAAGGGCTGGTATGTCACATTTCACATCAAGTCATATCAACATGGCCTTCAAGGCATTTTAGTCAACTTGGAAAGAGACAACCTTGTATGGTCAACCAAGCGCCAAATTAGTGGGAGAGTCCTACAGGAAGTCCAAGAAGGGAGAGAGTGGTGGTCAGAGAGGCTACCCAGCTTCACTGAGACAGTGAGAGACCTGAAGCTGGGCCTGACACCAGAGAAGCAGGGAGGAAGATTTCAGTTGGTGTATGGTCTGAGGCACACCTGGGCCTGGCTGGAATGTCAGGTTTACACGTGAGAGAGGCTGAGAACAATGCTGAGGAGGTGATTTGGGTCTAAGGCAGGTCTCTCAAGCTGCCACCTGGGGCTGGAGAGTTCTCTGTCGCGGGGGAGCTGCTCCGTGCACTGCGGCAGGTGTAGCAGCACTCCTGGTCTCTGTCTATTAGATTCCAGAGCACTCCTTCAGCTGAGACAACACAAATGTCTTCCAGTATGGTCAAATGTCTACAGGGGCAACAACTGTCTTCAGTTGAGACCACACTGGTCTAGACTAGACTAGACTACGGAGGATTTGAGGGCCAATATACTCCACTGTCGGAGAAGGCAATGGCACCCCACTCCAGTACTCTNCCTTCAGCTGAGACAACACAAATGTCTTCCAGTATGGTCAAATGTCTACAGGGGCAACAACTGTCTTCAGTTGAGACCACACTGGTCTAGACTAGACTAGACTACGGAGGATTTGAGGGCCAATATACTCCACTGTCGGAGAAGGCAATGGCACCCCACTCCAGTACTCTTGCCTGGAAAATCCCATGGACAGAGGAGCCTGGTGGGCTGCAGTCCATGGGGTCACTAAGAGTCACACACGACTGAGCGACTTCACTTTCACGCATTGGAGAAGGAAATGGCAACCCACTCCAGTGTTCTTGCCTAGAGAATCCCACGGACAGGGGGGCCTGGTGGGCTGCCATCTATGGGGTGGCACAGGGACAGACACGACTGAAGCGACTTAGCAGCAGCAGCAGTATATTCCACTGTATGGAGAGTCTTGCTATGGAGAGTCAAGACAAAAGACATGTCCATGTGTCTGTGTACTGTTGACATATGAAGTTTACTGGCCCATCAGTTCTCCATGTTTTGTTCAAAGTAAGTGGGGAGATACACTAACAGCTGCAACTAGAGTACTTCTGACCTTGAGGGAGTATACTAAAGCATACATTCAAATACAGATATGTTTCCCTACACTAATTAGGCCTTATTAATCACTTTTCTGTCTACACTCACATGAGGTGTTCTTATATTTTACAGAATATGAACTCTTATCTATATGCAAAGGAGATTTAATAGTGAAACTCATATATAGATAGTTAATAAAACATTAAACAAGAGTGGTTTTAAAATTGGTCTCTGGGGAACTACACTGTTTATACTTCCCCATCAAGAAACAGGCTTCAGAAAGCAGTATGATGATTCCTTAAAAAATTAAACATAGAATTACCTTATTACGTCTGGGATTACCCTCAAAAGATTCGGAGAGAGATCTGTACACCTATCTTCACAGCAGCAATTATCGTTACTCACAAGCCAAAAGTAGAAAGAGACCCAATCAACGAGTGAGTGGGTAAACAAAATGTGGCATATGCACGGCAATGGGATATTATTCAGCATTACAAGAAAACCTTGCAACATGCTCCAACATGGATGAGTCTTGAGGACATCATGCTAAGTGAAATAAGCCAGACATAAAAGGACAAATTCAGTATGATTCCATTTATATAAGGTACCTAGTGGTCAAAATCACAGAGGCAGAAAGTAGGATGGTGACTGCCAGAAGCTGTGGGGAGGAGGGAATGGGGATGCTCTTCAGTGGGTACACAATTTCCGTTTTGCAAGAGAAAAAGCTCTAGAGATGGGCTGCACAAAAATGTGGACTCACTTAACACTATTGAACAGTACATTTAAAAATGAAGACAGTAAGCTTTATGTTATGTAAATGCTATCACAATTAAAAAATAGGGGTCTCTGTACCAGTACTCCTAGTATTTATTCTTTGTAATAAATACCCTTTTCATGGGGGGAGTGGTACCTGTTGAGCATCTACTATGTGCTGAGCACTTTATATGTATCTTATTTTAGCTTTATAACATCTACCTGAGATAAACTGATATGTGGAAGCTAATACATGGAAAAGTCAATAACCTGCCCCGATCTCACATATTTAGCAGGTCACAGTTAGTGCCCTGATCCCTGAATCCAGGTCTGACCCCAGAGCTCATGTCCCCACCACATGTCCTCAAAATCCCACACTGAGTCTTTTGCTCTCCTCCTCTAAACACAGAGAAAGACTCTACATGGAATCGTTTCAGGACTTGCCTTTGGTGTGTCAAAGATAAAGCAGGAATTCTTCCATGTTTTCTTCCCAAGGCCTAGAACAATGCCCAGTGTGGAGTAGGTGTGTTAAATGAATAACAGGCTTTTCATAAATCTGAACAGAATCCTCCTTGGGCTTTAGTGCTTAAAAGATGGATAACAATGTGGTAGAGAGGCTTTATGGGGAAGGAGTAGTAAAAGGCCTAACAGAGGATATAAGGGGACCAGTGGTTGGTTAATAGAAAACATTAGTCTGATTTGAACACTGCATTGTGAAGTCATAATTTTTAAATGTTATTCAAAAAGGTATTCAAGTGCAAGGAGAAATAAACAAAAATGCAAACTCCATTTTCAACAAACTGAAGATAACCATAATCCCAGGCCCCCAATGAAAAAGCAGAGACAACACTTTGCCCACAAAGGTCTGTTTAGTCAAAGCTATGGTTTTTCCAGTAGTCATGNGCAATTATCGTTACTCACAAGCCAAAAGTAGAAAGAGACCCAATCAACGAGTGAGTGGGTAAACAAAATGTGGCATATGCACGGCAATGGGATATTATTCAGCATTACAAGAAAACCTTGCAACATGCTCCAACATGGATGAGTCTTGAGGACATCATGCTAAGTGAAATAAGCCAGACATAAAAGGACAAATTCAGTATGATTCCATTTATATAAGGTACCTAGTGGTCAAAATCACAGAGGCAGAAAGTAGGATGGTGACTGCCAGAAGCTGTGGGGAGGAGGGAATGGGGATGCTCTTCAGTGGGTACACAATTTCCGTTTTGCAAGAGAAAAAGCTCTAGAGATGGGCTGCACAAAAATGTGGACTCACTTAACACTATTGAACAGTACATTTAAAAATGAAGACAGTAAGCTTTATGTTATGTAAATGCTATCACAATTAAAAAATAGGGGTCTCTGTACCAGTACTCCTAGTATTTATTCTTTGTAATAAATACCCTTTTCATGGGGGGAGTGGTACCTGTTGAGCATCTACTATGTGCTGAGCACTTTATATGTATCTTATTTTAGCTTTATAACATCTACCTGAGATAAACTGATATGTGGAAGCTAATACATGGAAAAGTCAATAACCTGCCCCGATCTCACATATTTAGCAGGTCACAGTTAGTGCCCTGATCCCTGAATCCAGGTCTGACCCCAGAGCTCATGTCCCCACCACATGTCCTCAAAATCCCACACTGAGTCTTTTGCTCTCCTCCTCTAAACACAGAGAAAGACTCTACATGGAATCGTTTCAGGACTTGCCTTTGGTGTGTCAAAGATAAAGCAGGAATTCTTCCATGTTTTCTTCCCAAGGCCTAGAACAATGCCCAGTGTGGAGTAGGTGTGTTAAATGAATAACAGGCTTTTCATAAATCTGAACAGAATCCTCCTTGGGCTTTAGTGCTTAAAAGATGGATAACAATGTGGTAGAGAGGCTTTATGGGGAAGGAGTAGTAAAAGGCCTAACAGAGGATATAAGGGGACCAGTGGTTGGTTAATAGAAAACATTAGTCTGATTTGAACACTGCATTGTGAAGTCATAATTTTTAAATGTTATTCAAAAAGGTATTCAAGTGCAAGGAGAAATAAACAAAAATGCAAACTCCATTTTCAACAAACTGAAGATAACCATAATCCCAGGCCCCCAATGAAAAAGCAGAGACAACACTTTGCCCACAAAGGTCTGTTTGGTCAAAGCTATGGTTTTTCCAGTAGTCATGTATGGATATGAGAGTTGGCCCATAAAGAAGGCTGAGTGCCAAAGAATTGATGCTTTTGAATTGTGGTGCTGGGAAAGACTAAAGAGTACCTTGGACAGCAAGATCAAACCAGTCAATCCTAAAGGAAATCAACCCTGAATATTCATTGGAAGGACTGATGTTAAAATAAAACTCCAATACTTTGGCCACCTGATGCAAAGAGCCAATTCACTGGAAAATATTCTGATGCTGGGAAAGACTGAAGAAGGGGATGACAGAGGATGAAATGGTTGGATGGCATTACCGACTCAATGGACATGAGTCTGAACCAACTCTGGGAGATAGTGGAGGACAGGGAAGCCTGGCGTGCTGTAGTCCATGGGATTGCAAAGAGCTGGACACAACTGAGTCACTGACCAACAGGCCTCTAAATGGGTGTAAAAGCTGTCAAAAGCAGGGAGCCCAAGCAAGGGCTCCTTTCCTTTGGAAAAGAAAGGACGCTATAGAGAGAGGGCATGGGAGCTGGAGAACTCAGGAAGGCCTGCAAAACATGCTTCTTGCAGGTGAAGGACACACCCTCTGTGACCCACTAGTTTCCTGATTTTTGGAAGATAAGCGCTTCCCTGAACCTGAAGTTGAGGCTAAATGAAAAATCATCCAAATGAGCTCTATTTTGCCTCACAGAGCTGGTCTCTGTGGAGCAGAGGGGGCAGTCTTTGCATGGTAGAAAAATCACAGATGTCTACCTCTTTTGGCTGGGTAGATATAAAAGTAAAGAAACTCGCCTGGAACCTGAAATCATGAGAACTGCAGTCAGCCTGGAACACAGACTTGGTACTTCCCCTAAACAGCATCCTGCAAATAGCTGGTCCCTGAAAAACCCACCTATTTAAAGATGAGTTACAAAAAAGAAATTCTGCGTGGGATCTATATAAAGATGCAACAAGAAACAAATTAGGAAAGAAACAGGAAAACCAAAGGGCAGACTAAGACTACATGCCAGAAAAATGCTGTCATAGAGCAGACAAAATGCAGCAACATATTTTACAGAATTGAAAAAAGAAAACTATGAAGCAAGAGCCCGAAGCAGAAGTGCAAGAGCTTATATGGGAGAGACAGGGAGACAAGAGGAGAAGGCATAAATGAAAGGGAAAAACACAGAGAAATGAAGAAGAATCTGGAAGGAAGAAAAGGGAGAAGAGACACTGCTAAAAACACAGAAAGGAGCGAAAAGGAGAGAAATTTTGAAAAAGCAAATAAAAGGAACCAGACAAAAAGAAGAGTTAACAGCGATCGGGAGAAAATGAGTTATAGAAGACAGCAAAGGAGATAAAACACAATGTAAAAGAAACTTGTAACATGGGACAGAAGAGGGATGTAAAGACTCAGCTCATAAAGATGATGCAAAAATGTTTTCAAGATGTTCCCAAAAATGCACATTGCATTCCAGGGAAAAACTGACCCAGAACAGTCAGTGCCAAGACAGACTTTTGAAGGTAAGGTTTCTCAATTTCCACAAGCAGGTGAAATGATCAAATCACTTAAACGAGGGACACAAGCTTGAAAATTCCCACAGTAAAATTCAATGTTGGCAGAAAAAGGAGCAGTACTTACAAAAATTCCCAACAAAAGAAAAGGTAACTCAAGAATTTTACACCTAGGTAACCAGCAATTAAGAGTAAGAGAATAGAAATTCCTCTATTTTGAAGAAAAAACTGCCAACCAAGAGGTGACTGGAAAAACCATGGCAGAAAGGCCGGCAGCAAGCACTGAACTTCCTTACTGGCAGGACTAAGACAAATGGGATTAGACTGACAAGAGAATGCCAATGCTTATATGCTCTGACAATGCAGAAAAACGACAGCTAGCAGAATCAGGAAGATGGGGGGAAGGAGGAGGCAGCAGATTAGCAACACTGATTTCTCGACCCCCAATGAACAGCATTTAAAACTAGCAACTCATGCAATAAAGATAGTTATTCTGACCTTGACTGTGCCTTTTCCCTCAAAGTCCAAGCTTCTACTACAATCGTCTACTACAGACACTACCCTGAGAGCCACAAAACTTTTGGTGTAGAGCCCACGGGATCTTTTCTACCAGTTAGACATCAACGGAGGCTTCCCTACCAGCTCAGTGGTAAAGAAGCCATCTACCAATGCAGGGAACACGGGTTGAATCTCTGGGCTGGGAAGCTCCCTCCGGAGAAGGAAATGGCAACCCACTCCAGTATTCTTGCCTGGGAAATCCCATGGACAGCGAAGCCTGGTGGGCCGCAGTCCATGGGGGTCGCAAAGAGTCTGACATGACTTGGCAACTAAACAATGTCTATGCAATTTCTCCTGTATACAATTCACTCATAATGTATCATCTACAATTTCCAGTTTCTCTAAAGGAGAAGGGGGACTCAGATTTCTGTGAAACAGGAAGTATGGAATTTTTCTAGACTTTAGGAGTCCTCCTGCTCTGGTCTCCTTTAGTTGTCCTGTCCAAACCAAATTCAACTTCATTCCTCTTTTAAGTAACTTGCCTTTCCAAAGCAAGATAAGTTTTATAGAACAAATCTCTTTTCTCACATATGGTTTATCTGTATATTATTAATTATGATAAATGACTTAACCACAATACCAATATAACTGGCATCAACAGGTCTGGAGCTATCACAACTGACCTTTGGTAACCACAGTGACTCATGTGGTATCAATGAACCGAGGTTGAGCCACGGGGGATTAGCTCACCAGCTGCCCAGGTTAACCTGACAAGTCGGTGAAGACCTCCTTTTACTGAACCTGCAGTGAACCATGGAAGGTGGGTGAGCTTTCTCTGAATGAAGACAGAGGAGCCTTGAGAAAGTTGGAGGTTCTAAGCATGAGTGTGGGGAGAAAACAGTAGAGAATCAGTACCAAACTCATGTACCTAAAAAACTAGAGGTAACAAATCACAAAGAATGGTTCTGACAAATGACACGAGCTGACTGATGGACTTGAGGATGCCAGCAGCAATGTAGGTAAAACCTCAGGCAATACTGAGAGTTAAAGGAGCAAACCAACAAAGGGAGGTGGAGGAAGAAGAAATCCAAAGCCTGAATCAGGGAGAGGTCACAAGAACAGAAGAAAGCAGATGTAAAGATCTTCAAGAGTCCCCTCACAACAGTCAGTAGGAATGTCTAAAAGTCAAGAGGTGTATAGCTCTGAAAAGCAATCTAACCTGCTATCAAGACTATTTCCCTCCCCTCTCCCCCCACAAGGGGACATCTGTCTCTCATCTTTCTTTTCCAGGAAGCTGTCACATCACCCTCCCTCCAGAGGAGGTACCTGCTTCTCTAACTGGTCCCACTGGGCATCCTGTGTGGCCCCCTCTATTCTTTTCTGTCAGTAGAAGCTAACTGTTTGAGGCCTTCCCCATCTCATTCCCTAGAGGCAAGATGAAGGTCCTGACCAGAATATAAGTTTGTACCCTGGGCTCTCTCAGAAGTTTTCCTGTGACCCAGTTTACTTATACAGAAAATAAGAAGAATAAATCTGGTGCATGCTGAGCATTCACTAGTGCTTAGGTATAGCTTTGGGACTCCTGGAAGGTGTGATTCTTCTGTTCTGAAGGACCTGAATCAGAGGTTCTGTGCCAACAAAGGCTTGGTAAGCAGTTGCACTGTGAAAATGCACAGAAAGGGGAAAACAGCCCTGGGAGGTATTGAAGGAGAGCTAAATGACTGTCTAACCTGCTGGGACTTCCTGATGGAAAGAAAGCACTTCTTTAATTGGAACAATGGCTTACGGTGCTGCCGACTCTGCTGAGAACTGCTAATCCTAACCGTCACTACCTTCCACTATTCTTCATGCTGATCTTCTTAAGCAGTTCTGTAAAAATCAGAGATTGCAAAAGGAGCCTTCCAAGATTTGAGGTGATGAACACCCAAGACTTTGGTGAAGTAAATTCAAGAAAGACTAAAGACCTCTCCGGGCTGAGGAAATCACCTCTTCTCAGTGATACTGCTGTGTCCAGCATGTATCTCACCCGAGGGACTCAGCTCAGTGCACTGTCATATTTTTAACTTGTCTGTTCTTCTCCTTGAAGGGAGACCTTCAGTTCAGTTGCTCAGTTGTGTCCATTCTTTGCAACCCCATGGACTGCAGCACGCCAGGCCTCCCTGTCCATCACGAACTCCCAAAGCTTACTCAAACTCATGTCCATTGAATCGGTGATGCCATCCAACCATCTCATCCTCTGTCATCCCCTTCTCCTCCTGCCTTCAGTTTTTCCAACATCAGAGTCTTTTCCAATGAGTCAGTGCTTCACATCAGGGGGCCGAAGTATTGGAGTTACAGTATCAGTCTTTCCAATGAATATTCAGGGTTGATTTCCTTTAGGACTGACTGACTGGTTTGATCTCCTTGTAGTCCAAGGGACTCTCAAGAGTCTTCTCCAATACCACAGTTCAAAAGGATCAATTCTTCGGTGCTCAGCTTTATTTATGGTCCAACTCTCACAATCGTACATGACTACTGAAAAAAACCATAGCTTTGATTAGATGGACCTTTGTTGGCAAAGTAATGTCTCTGCTTTTTAATGTGCTGTCTAGGTCAGTCATAGCTTTTCTTCCAAGGAGTAAGTGTCTTAATTTCATGGCTGCAGTCACCATCTGCAGTGATTCTGGAGTCCAAGAAAATAAAATCTGTCGTTGTTTCTTCTTTCCATTGTTTCTCCATCTATTTGCCATGAAGTGATGGGACCAGACACCATGATCTTTGTTTTCTGAATGCTGAGTTTTAAGCCAGCTTTTTCACTCCTCTTTTACTTTCATCAAGTGGTTCTTTACTTCCTCTTCATTTTCTGCCATAGGGGTCACAGATATATCATCTGCATATCTGAGGTTATTGATATTTCTCCCTGCAATCTTGATTCCAGCTTGTGTTTCATCCAGTCTGGTATTTCGCATGATGTACTCTGCATGTAAGTTAAATAAGCAGGGTGACAATATACAGCCTTGACATATTCCTTTCCCAATCTGGAACCAGTCTGTTGTTCCATGTCCAGTTCTAACTGTTGCTTCTTGACCTGCATACAGATTTCTCAGGAGGCAGGTCAGGTGGTCTGGTATTCCCATCTGTAAGAATTTTCCACAGTTTGTTGTGATCCACACAGTCAGAGGCTTTACAAAATCAATGAAGCAGAAGTAGATGTTTTTATGGAACTCTTGCTTTTTCTATGATCCAATGGATGTTGGTAATTTAATCTCTGGGTCCTCTGCCTTTTCTAAATCCAGCCTGAACATCTGGAAGTTCATGGTTCACATACTGTTGAAGCCTGGCTTGGAGAATTGTGAGCATTACTTTGCTAGTGTGAGATGTGAGCAATTGTGAGGTGGTTTGAACATTCTTTGGGATTGCCTTTCTTTGGGACTGAAATGAAAACTGACCTTTTCCAGTCCTGTGGCCACTGCTGAGTTTTCCAAATTTGCTGCCTACTGAATGCAGTGCAGCACTTTCACAGCATCATCTTTCAGGATTTGCAATAGCTCAACTGGAATTCCATCACCTCCACTAGCCTTGTTCATAGGGATACTTCCTAAAGCCCACTTGACTTTGTATTCCAGGATATCTGGCTCTAGGTCAGTGATCACACCATTGTGGTTATCTGAGTCATTAAGATCTGTTTTGTATAGTTCTTCTGTGTATTCTTGCCACCTCTTCTTAGTATCTCCTGCTTCTGTTAGATTCATATCATTTCTGTCCTTTATTGTGCCTATCTTTGCATTAAATGTTCCCTTGGTATCTCTAATTTTCTTGAAGACATNCAGTGATCACACCATTGTGGTTATCTGAGTCATTAAGATCTGTTTTGTATAGTTCTTCTGTGTATTCTTGCCACCTCTTCTTAGTATCTCCTGCTTCTGTTAGATTCATATCATTTCTGTCCTTTATTGTGCCTATCTTTGCATTAAATGTTCCCTTGGTATCTCTAATTTTCTTGAAGACATCTCTAGTCTTTCCCATTCTATTGCTTTCCTCTATTTCTTTGCACTGATCACTGAGGAAAGCTTTCTCGTCTCTCCTTGCTATTCTTTGGAACTCTGCATTCAGATGGATATAGCCTTTTCTCCTTTGCCCTTCGCTTCTCTTCTTTTCTCAACTATTTGTAAGGCCTCCTCAGACAACCATTTTGCCTTTTTGCATTTCTTCTTGGGGATGGTTTTGATCACCATTTCCTGTACAATGTTACAAACCTTCGTCCATTGTTCAGGCACTGTCTTCAGGCACTGTCTATCAGATATAATCCCTTGAATCTATTTGTCACTTCCACTGTATCGTAAGGGATTTGACTTAGATCATACCTGAATGGTCTAGTGGTTTTCCCTACTTCTTTCAATTTAAATCTGAATTTTGCAATAAGGAGTTCATGATCTTGAGGGCAGAGTCTATGTCACATTCATCTCTGGGTCCGCACCGCCAAGCGCTGTGGTAGTTACAGCGGTACTTCACAAATCTGGCTGAATGGATGAAAGAGGCTTACATGGTTCACAAGTCCTGATTTTGAAGAGACACAGGCCTCTTGAGTTGGCCTGGCTTCCCACTCTGGCACTGAAAAGCACCCTCTACTGCCTGGACATAGGAGTTAACCTCTACAAGTAAAAGTGGGTTAAAATGAGCTTGCTTGTTTCATGTCTAAGAGGGAAAATAAAAGTGTCATTTCAAGGACAGATGTGCTCCTTGGGGACACAGCTCTGGAACTGCAGGGAATGGAGGCAAGTCACTTTCAACAACCCTATCCAAGAACAGAGAATTCTAGGATTTTCAAAAGTTCATCCTTGGTTATTTTTCTCACTGAAGTCAAAAGGGTCCTGAATCCAATCCCAGGTGAACAGAAGCCACCACTATCTATGGCCGTTAGCATAACTGATGCCATCTTGGGCCCACACAGTTCCTCCTGTCCTTCTGCTGACCCTTCCCAGGACTGTACTATGTGTTAATCACTTCTCTGCTGTTGGGAACTGTATGTAATAGGCAGTGTTTAATAATCATTAGAACCAGGTGGCCTCTATGTTCTGTTAGTCCCCAAACAATGATGCAGACCTTTGCTCACTTGTACTTAGCACCCCTGAGACTAGTAACCCATTCATAAGTCTTGATTTAGGAAGGCATGACTGTTTCCAAGCATATACCTCCTCTTGTATGAGGTAAGCTATGAAACTGTCTCAATGGCCCCTCAGCTGTGTGGACTGCAGCTACAAAAGCTTCCAGAGCCCTGTCTGCCCAACCCCACCCTGTGAGTAAGTTACCCTATAATAATAAACTGATCCACTGATTATATAGAGCCACCTGCCTTATCTTTCAGTCTCAAGATACCCTCTCAGTTCAGAAGGCCCTTCCCTTGGTCCTCCAGGAATCACTAAAAGCAAAGTGATCCGGAGCCTGGTAACAAACATTACTCTTTTTCCTCCAGTAAAAATACTGTCTCCAGGGATTGTGGACCATATTCCAAACGTTTAAGTATTAAACTTAATGATGTATTTTTCTACAGATATAAAAAACAAGGCTCTCATGCCAGTAGGACACAAAGGCTGAGTCGGGGCGTGGTACCACAGGGCAGCCGTGCAGTGACAGCGAAGCACCATGAATGACACTGTCCCTACAGTAAAATGCAGTTCTATATGGGGGCGGCGGGAAGCCTTCTGGAGCAACCCCACAGGCAGAGGCGGGAGACAAGAGCTTCCAGGACACTAGTGGCACGTTAACACATACTACGCTGCAAGTTCACTCATATCTACAGAAACCTCTCAACTAGATTAACCCTCTTCAGGTATTTCACACTGGAGGACAGAAGCCTGCCATGCACAAAAGACACAGGCTCACATCCCCACTGGCTATCCATACTCTCGTATCTTTTTTAAAACAACGATCACCACAGAGAAGACAATAAGACACTAATCAAACAAGAAAGCCTGGTCACAGAGCCTGAGCTGGAACAGGAGGATGCCAATACTGCAACACTCAAGTTCTGAAAGAGAATTGTTAATCCCTAATAAACCATCTAGTCTACTATATAAAAGCTAAGTGCTGATAACTTTTTCTACCCCAAGTCACAAAGCCCGGTTGGTTTCATCAATTCCTAGGAAACGCCTCCAGAGAGTAAGGAAGGAAGGGATTCTAGGTAAGATGGGGTATGCATGCATCATCTCCTTGTCTGTGTTAGTGGGTGTGGTGGCTCTTAACAGTCAATGGGTAGGAGGACCCTCACTGATAGGGGAAGGGAAAATCGTCTGAATCATTTTGCCCAGAGCCAGTCTCTAGTTCCCGTATTATCCATTTTAAAAAGAAATGAAAAGGGGAAGAGGGCATAAAAACACCTTCCAAAAATGTGGCATCCTCCACTAAAGTAAAGAAAACAGGCAAACAAAGCAACCTGTTTAATAAAGTTCTGTTCTCTTTTCCTTGCTATTAGTGTCTCCTGAACTCCTCATGAACTTCCTTGGTCTTTGGACTTTTTCCACAGTTTTCTTCAGATGCCTTGTCATGAAATTCCATAAGACTCAATACTTAGCCCCTGACTTCCTGTCTTTCATTCTCTTTTACTCACATGATGACACATATTTTCAATGAGAAAAAAAATGAGAAAATAGTGGAGTCTCATCTTGTATAAGGTTCAAGTTCTAAGGAAGTAAGATGGAAAGCATACATGGCCAAAAGCCCTTAGGCTCACCGAAGGTCCAACCCAGAGTCTTTGCTCCTGATTACTGTTCCTTTTCTCTTCTCCAGTTAAGTGCTAGATGAAGTGGTTGGTTCCTTAAAGGACTACACAGACTGAAAATCTGCACTGTATCTTTAAGCATCAAAATCACTCCAGAGACCATAAGTTGCTCATGGGAGGCACATGACAGGCACATGAGGGCAGAGGCAAAGACTCAAACCTTCCATCTCACACTCACTCCAGACACAGACTGAGGGAGAATTGTGGGTGGAATCATTCTGTATTTACAACTTTTATTCTCTTTCTTTTTGCCAAATGGTTTAGAGATGAATTTGTATAAACTATTTGTATGTGAGTCCACTGTACACACACACACACACACGTACACACACACACACACACACACACGACATAATGTATTAGATTCAAGTAATCACTGGTTTTCACCAAAAGAATGTGATCTGTAACAACATCTATTTTAAAATATGCTTAACATCACAGAATGTTAAGAGCCAGAAGGAAGAAATAAAGATAAGATTTGGACCCTGTCCTCAAAGGGCTTATAGTCAAGTAGGGGAGATAAAGCTTGTGTAGAATTAACTATAATAAAAGGAAAGACTGGATAAGCACTATGACCCAGGTATAAAATGCCATCGGAGGCGGGATGAGGGTGGGCCCTTACTGGTGAATGAGAGAAGCTACCCAGGCAGGGGACCGAGAGTCACCCAGTAACTACCGGTGAATGAGAGAAGCTACCCAGGCAGGGGACCGAGAGTCACCCAGTAACTCATTAACTGTGCTGTGTGCTCTGCTAGGGATTCCTCTTCTTGAAAGAAGAATCACTCACTTTCTGCTTTTTTTTTTTTTCCCTTGAACAGACTGTGCAGCGTGTGCAATCCTAGTTCCCCGAACAGGGATGGAACCCATGGCCCCTGTGGTGGAAACATGTAGTGTGAAACATCGGACCACCAGGGAGTCCCTCGTGTGCAGGTTTTGTTTTGTGCCCTGACATATATATCGTTGACTAGCAAATTATACTCACTGCATTTTATTCCTTCCTTAAAAAAAACTTCCTATTATGAGTCAGAGTTCTCTCTAAAGTAATTTTTAAAAATGTTCTAGCAGGACCTTTTCTTTATTGTCTCATCCTCCGCCATTTCCTGCCTATTTGTAACACTGGTCCCAAATGCTCTAAGTACAACGCTGGGTAAAAAAATATGGTCCAGGCCTGTTCTCCTCAATTTTATCCTCTCTCTGGCTGATTATCTACTAACAAAACATGAGCTTAGGGACTTCCTGGTCCAGTGGGTAAGACTCGACATGCGCAATGCACAGGGCCCAGATTCGATCCCTGGTTAGGGAACTATAACCCACATGCTCCAACTAAGCTGCAGTGAAACCAAATAAAAATAATAACAATAAGAAAAAGGCAAAACATGAGCTTAATATATTTCTTACCATGTTGAGGATGCTAAATCAGGAGAGGACACTACGGGTAGCATAGCTGTGAGACTACAGGCTCTGAAACCAGAGTCTAGGGTCTGAATTCTGCCTCTCCTACTTACTGAGTCATCTCAGCTCTAAAACTCAGTTTCTTCAACTGTAAAATGCAGAGAACTACTATCATTCTCTCTAGTCTGAACAAATGGCAGGCAGTCAGGAAAGGGAAGCACAATTTATTGTGACAATCAAGAAAAAGTTCCAAATGCCATG
The DNA here is from genome assembly GCA_006410615.1 of Neotragus moschatus. Lineage (NCBI taxonomy): Eukaryota > Metazoa > Chordata > Mammalia > Artiodactyla > Bovidae > Neotragus > Neotragus moschatus. The sequence goes on from SJYA01002630.1 coordinate 1,176,343, forward strand.
CCAGGGTCCGTAAACCTGTATCTGAGGAGATGATCCCCATCCCCACAGTTCCTGTTCCTCCTAAAGCACTGCTCCTGGAACGGCACTGGACCTTGCCCATCTTCTGTAGCCCTTTATATGCTGAGTCAAAAATTTACAAAGCTATAACATCCCTAAAGGCAAGTTATATAAATAGTCAGTGTTGCTGGAACACGGAGTTCAAGGAGGAAATGGCAGGAGGTGAGGCTCGAAAGGCAGGCTAAAGATGGTCTTGGAGGTCTTTGCAGATGATGTTAAAGGGCCTTAGCTCAATCCTTGTGGCAGTGGTCCCCAGCTCTTCTCCTACATTCACCAAAGTTCACCCGTAGAACACACTTCTCTCTAGCACCCAGTGTCATTCAGTCCATAAGGGTTCTAAGGAAGGTGGGGGAAGGAATGAGGCACGTACTTCTTCCCGTAAAGAATCACTGCTGTGGGGGGTAGAGAGCCACTGAATAATTCAAACAGGGGAGGCAGTGAGTCACAAACACACCTGTAATACGTCATCAGGCAGGTGTGTAAAGGATGGATTTAAGGGGGTAATTCTGAAAGCAGAGAGAACAGTAGGAAAACTGTAAAAATAAAGACAGAAGTCATCATTTATCAAGCTAAGCAATTACTGACCAACTTCAATCCTCAAAATAACCATGAACGATGAATATTAATGTATTTAATCAAAGCAAAGAGTCTTTGATTATAAATCATACCATTATTTTATGTATCACTAAAAAGGACAATGTTGAAACGCTAGTAAACTAGCGTTTGCCATTGCCTGTAAGGCAAATCTGGATTTGATATGCTAAAACTATAAATATTACCCAAAGAGTCAAGTAAAGATGGTGTCACTCTTGTTTTACAACCAAAAAACCTGAGGTACAAGAAGGTTTCAAGAGGGCTGCCTAAGTCACACAGAATCTGTCAGAGCCAGAACCCATGAAGCCATTTCAGGCAGAATCCCACTCAAGGAAAACAGGGCTCTTCCTGAGTCCACCACATGTTACCTCCCAAGGGAGCAAAGGCAAAGTTAAGTGATATACTGACATATGCCCTGAAACCAAGGCGCACACATAGGTCATCATCTTGAAAGTGGAGGTCTAATTCGAATCCAGTTTTTAAAAACAAGCCTTTAGCTGTGTGAATCAGACATTATATCTGCAAAGTGCTTTGAAAATTAAAAACCACACCAAATTTGGACAATCAATTAACTGTAATAATCAACCCATCAATTACATTTGAGTGCCCTGTCCTGTCCAGATGACCAACAAAGAATCACATACTGATATTATTCTAAGACTTTAAAACCTACTGGAAAGAATTAGGAATACAAACTTTAAAGCATGAGTAAGAAGAGAAACAGGTTGGAGACCTACAATAGTGGAGTTCAAAGAAGACTCCATCAAATGTAAAACTTGAGCTGGGTTCTGAAATCTCCAAAGCTTGTTGAGGGGGAAGATGAGGGTATTTCAGGGTGGCGAGAAGGCATGGGCAAAGGCAGAAAGGTAGGAGTGAATCACGGTACATATGGAAAACAGGGAGATGTGCTCAATGGGTCCGGGGGGGGGGGGGGGGGGTGGAGGGNGGGGGGGGGGGGGGGGGGGGGGGGGGGGGGGGGGGGGGGGGGGGGGGGGGGGGGGGGGGGGCGGGTGGGGGGGGGGGGGGGGGGGGGGGGGGGGGGGGGGGGGGGGGGGGGGGGGGGGGGGGGGGGGGGGGGGGGGGGGGGGGGGGGGGCGGTCCATGCTCTAAAGAAGAGGGAGCCCAAGGGGCGAGAGAATCCACAAGCCAGAGATCCTTTGAGGCCTGGGGGAAGAATGTAGACTGAAGGGAAAATGGGGAAACTGTTTCTATGAAAGATTAGACTGAGTGAAAACAGTGAAAGACTGGCTTAGCTGCTATAGTTACCTAGAGCTGATCTGTTAGTTATCTGGCAAGGGAAAGGAAGGGTAGAGGTGGGCCTGAAGCAGACCTGAAGAAAGAATCAGTATCATTTTGTCACCACTTGGAAACAGAAAGCAAAGCAGGCATCCCTGAGATTTCACACTTTGAAGAAAGACGGTATTGATTCACTGGCAGAATGAGGAAAGTTAGGAGGGGAAGACAATGGCTCAGTGGGTAAGTGCGGGGAGGGGGGCAGGAAAGGAGGAAGGGGGGAGGAGAAAGTGAGTGGACTTGTGGGCGTACAGGAAGCTGAAAGCAGTGCCAGCTCATAAAGATGGGAAGGTGCTGAACACCCACGGAGACACAGGCCTGCAGTCTGGGTCAGAATGGCAGGTGGATCTGTTCCCTGTCTGCATCAAGGCAGACGAGCGCCCAAGAGTGAGGGTATGAGGAGAAAGCCAGCAGGGTGCCAGGGACAGACCTGTGCAGAACGCGCCCATTTCTCTCACTCTGTAAGTAGGATAAGCAGCAGCAGCTTTAAAGCCCAAGGGGTCGGGTGCAGTCAGCAAGGAACTGTCCACTCCTTTACTGAGGTTTCTCTAATCAACATGAACATGATTCTTGTAGGTTAAATTCAGATACATGGATCCCGAAAATCTAAAAGGATGTACTCGTGTAGTGACTGGGCTAAAAAACAGCAAGTGACAGGCTCCAGGCTATGACAGGGTAACCTCCCTTCAGAGCTGTCTGGAGTTAAACCTCAGGCGGACGGGCCTGGGCTTCCCTCTGCCCCTAAGCTACTTAAAATGTCTCGTGGTACAGACTTGGCTAACTTCAGAAATAGAGCAACTTATTCTCTACAGAATGTGGACTTTAATTTTGGAGTCATACGCAGATAAAGTCACAGATTTATCGAGGACCAAGATGTAGTGTACTGTTTTCTTCATCGGGAGCGATCTTTCAGACTCATAACTGTGTCCTGAGGTATACCCCGGGCCGTGACCGCTGCTGTGCACACTCACTAGCCCTCCCCACTCGTCCTGGAGTTAATCAAAGCTCCTAGGCTAGGGGAAAGGGGTCATCTTAGACAACCTACCAACTCATCTGGCTTCAAGCTCAGACTTTGTCTCAGAGCAGCAGAGAGCAATCTAAACTGTTTGCTGTTCTAGGCAATAAAGCCTGAACCTAGAGAGGACTGTTCTCTTCAATGCACTGGGCCTAAAACCCCAGGGTGATAAACCAGCAATAAATGCACATGACCCAACATTTTGGAAAAGTGAGTCCCCACACTTACCCAGCTGCCCTCCCCAGAGGCAGGGAGTCATGTCAATCTCTTCCGTAACAATGACCTACCTGCCCGTCTTTCCCCATCCCTCTCTCATCTCCTGTTACTTTCCCCCTTTCTCACTTCCACTCAGGTATATTGGCCCCAAGGTCTCTGGACTGGATCCACTGACCTGGAATTCTCCAGGGAAGAACCTATCTTTGACTTCTCTTACTTTCTTCTGGTTTTTGCTCAAATGCCATCGTATCAGTGATGCCTTCCCTAAGTACTTTGTATAAAACATCAAGCCTTACCAACCCACGCCTTAGCACGCTTATTTTCTCCCCTGAACTTATCACCACCTAACATTTATTGTCTCTCTCTCTCTAGATAAAAGGTCCATGAGAAAACGAAAGTTTGATTAACTGTTTCCCTATTAGCAGACGGACATGAAGTCAACAATAAATAAGCAGTGTGTGTCAAGTATTGTGCTATTATCTGGAAATACAGGGGTGAACAAGACAGTCTGGTCCTTACCTTAATAGTATTTTGAAGTGGGGATGGGCAACAAATTAAAGAATGAAATACTTACTACGTACAGGCCTTGTTCCAAGCACTTGCTGTACATTTAACGCTCCATATAAGCTAGCTGCTATCCATCATAAAAGCTAGGTGCTATCACGAGTTCCTGTCTACATATAAGTTACAAAGGCACAAGCCATACAGTTCTTAAGTGGCAGAACCAGGAATCAGGTTCCAGCACACACAGGGTGTGTGCTCTCAACCAGGCAAGTAAGCAAAAACAATACACTGTGTTAAATGTCACGGCAAAAGCAGTTGCGGGTGCTGGGGAAATGGCAGCACTAGTGTAAAGAACCCGTGTGCCAATGCAGGAGACATGAGACAAGGGCTTGATCCCTAGGTTGGGAAATCCCCTGGAGGAGAGCATGGCAAACCTACTTCGATATTTTTGCCTGGAGAATACCATGGAGAGAGGAGCCTTGTGGGCTACGGTTCATAGGGTCACAGAGTCAGACACAACTGAAGCAACTGCGCACACACACATGCACACACCTATTTCAATCTACGGGCAGGAAGGGGAATGCCAAGAAAGGTTCCCCTAAAAACCTTTCCAGAACTGCCAGTCTGGAAATGGAAGGGGCTAGAGATTGTTTTGGGACATAACTGAGTGTAAAGCGAGTTCAGACGGTACTTTAGGAACCACCAGCAGAAAGATAACTAAAATCATGGGACTGTGTGAGATGTGCTAAGAAGTGAATGTCTGAAGGAAAAGAGAGATCATTTAAGAGGTAAGAAGCTCAAAGTGCCAGATGAAACAGCCAGAAAGGTAGAAAAACATCAGGTGAATGGGTACCATGGAAACTAAAAACAAAGAATACTTTAAGCATGAGGAAATATCAAAAGTGCTTGACAAGAAGGGCAGTGGGGAGTGTACACTGGACTCAGAAATGCAAGGGTCAAGGCCCTCCACAATCTGATCATCAACTACTCCTTCAAACTTCTCTCTAACCAACTTCATACATAAACTCCATACTCTAACTCACTGCTCTTCATCTAGGGCAGCACTGTTCCCACCCTAGAGGGAATCTGGAAATGTATCAGGCAGAGGCCCCACTGGCATTCAGCAGAGGGAGTTAAGGATATCAGCAATTCAATGAGAAATTGCACTGCACCAAAACGCCACTAATCCTCTGCTGGCAGACCCTCTGACTAGCCGGAGTTGGAGTTGATGCAAAGTTCCCAGTCCCAGTGGCATTCACCCCCAATGTTCTCATGCTTCCTTATCCCCTGCCATACCTTTAACCTTTGTTCCTACCATTTGGACTCCTGAAATTCTGGTTTTGGAAACAGAAATCAACAAATTCAGAAAATTTTTGCATATCATATCTTATAGTATTTGCAGAAATGGAAGCAATTTATTCTATTAGGGAATTTTAATTTGGTAAGTCACCTGAAATTCATTTGAGAACTATAGTAGAGACAAATACCAAGTATTTCATTAGAGAAAGTGAAAAGTGGCTACACTAGATGCCTCTTACTAAGAGTCAATCATGTTTCCTTCTTACAAGTATGTTCCTCTATTTTTCTGATACTAAAAATTTCTAAGTTTTCACCTATAAAGTGATACTGAAGCAACTGTCAGATTTATTTTCCCTCTAAGAAAATAAATGAAGACAACAACAAAAAAACCCGTAGTAGTCGTTAGTATATTCAAAACTATTTCAGGTGCTCCCCCATCTTGGGCACATGGATAGGACTGCACTTCCCCAGGTCTTTAAGCGTGGCCATGTGACTTGCCTTTAGCCAATGAAATGTGAGTGTGATGGATATGCCACTTTAAGAGCAACAAATCAAGTGCCCAGGTGGAAGTACATGTTGATGAAGATTTCCATCAGCCTGGACCTGAGTGACTACAGTGGCAGAGACACTGCAATGGCCACACAGCATGAGTGAGAAGTGAACCTTTCTGCTATAAGCTATTGAAAATTAAAGTCAGTGGCTCAGCAGCAAAGGATTCACCTGCAATGCAGGAGTCCCAGGAGACATGGGTTCGATTCCTTGGTTGGGAAGATCCCCTGGAGAAGGAAATGGTAACCCACTCCAGTATTCTTGCCTGAAGAATCCCATGGACAGAGGAGCCTGGAAGGCTACAGACCACAGGGTGACAGAGTTGAACACAACTGAAGCAACTTAGCACACACAGCACATGTGAGCAAGTCTACCTAGACTGATACAAACATCAAGTCGAAAAAGGGTCCTCAGCTAGGGATCGAGAAATTCTGTTTTTTATCTCAGAGCAGGCCAATCCTCTTGTGTATCCTAAAGGATAACATCAAGAACAACACAACTAAATCTCTGTTATAAACTTCTAGGGCACCTACACATTAGCTATCAAAGGGATATATAATTTGTTTTATCTGCAACACAACCTGGAGAAGACAATGGCACCCCACTCCAGCACTCTTGCCTGGAAAATCCCATGGATGGAGGAGCCTGGGGGGCTGCAGTCCATGAGGTCACTAAGAGTTGGACACAACTGAGCGACTTCACTTTCACTTTTCACTTTCATGCATTGGACAAGAAAATGGCAACCCACTCCAGTGTTCTTGCCTGGAGAATCCCAGGGATGGGGGAGCCTGGTGGGCTGCCGTCTATGAGGTCACACAGAGTCGGACACGATTGAAGTGACTTAGCAGCAGCAGCAGCAGCAATGCAACCAAGTAACATCATCAGTAATATGCTCTGCTCTAACTACAATCTTGTCAAACACTGGTTTTACTGAAAAGGCCGGTACAAACAGATAGCTCTAAAGGTCAAATTTGGCTGTTTTGTGTACACTGTCATCCTAATGCCCTTAACTGGCAATAAGGAACGATTAAACAAACCAAAAGGGTTCTCTGCAATTTCAAGTGGGAATCAATGATACTGAGGCAGTGCAAAGTTCAAGTAAGGAAAGTGATAGTGTGTACTGTAGCCAATGTTGAGTGTAGTTTGGAGCAGTATATCAATAACCTCAGATATGCAGATGACACCACCCTTATGGCAGAAAGTGAAGAGGAACTAAAAAGCCTCTTGATGAAAGTGAAAGAGGAGAGTGAAAAAGTTGGCTTAAAGCTCAACATTCAGAAAACTAAGATCATGGCATCTGGTCCCATCACTTCATGGCAAATAGATGGGGAAACAGTGGAAACAGCGTCAGACTTTATTTTGGGAGGCTTCAAAATCACTGCAGATGGTGATTGCAGCCATGAAATTGAAAGACGCTTACTCCTTGGAAGGAAAGTTATGACCAACCTAGATAGCATATTCAAAAGCAGAGACATTACTTTGCCAACAAAGGTCCATCTAGTCAAGGCTATGGTTTTTCCAGTGGTCATGTATGGATGTGAGAGTTGGACTGTGAAGAAAGCTGAGTGCCGAAGAATTGATGCTTTTGAACTGTGGTGTTGGAGAATTCTGTTGAGAGTCCCTTGGACTGCAAGGAGATCCAACCAGTCCATTCTAAAGGAGATCAGCCCTGGGATTTCTTTGGAAGGAATGATGCTAAAGCTGAAACTCCAGTACTTTGGCTACCTCATGAGAAGAGTTGACTCACTGGAAAAGACTCTGATGCTGGCAGAGATTGGGGGTAGGAGGAGAATGGGACGACAGAGGATGAGATGGCTGGATGGCATCACTGACTCGATGAACCGGAGTTTGAGTGAATTCCAGGAGTTGGTGATGGACAGGGAGGCCTGGCGTGCTGCAAAAAGTCGGACACGACTGAGCGACTAAACTGAACTGAGCTTTTCTTTCCTTTTTTTTTTTTAAACCAAGTATAGCAATGTTGGAAATTTAAGAAAATATTATTGCTAATCTCTGAGCTGTCCTGATGGAATGAGATACTGGCCTCTGAAAAATATTCTGCCACAAAATTCTCTCTCAAGCCTCAGTAGAGAAGGGCCAGGGATGCAACTGGACAAGAGGCAGGCCTCAGCTCCCCTCCACTCTCTTGGGACCATTCAGAAATAGAAACACAGGTAGCCAGATATGCCAACTACCACCCTTCATAAGAACTGAAACTCCAACTGAATGTCTTGTCCTTTTGGGCCCAAACAGCCCCTCCTTCCTCACCGAAACCATACAAAACATGTGTCCTTTACTCTTCTTCCAGTTTTTGAGACAGAAATCAGGGTATCTCCTTCAAAGGTCACTGGTGTAGAGGGCGTTAATGAGCTTTCTTATCACAGCCTCTGTTCTCAGAAGGGACATTTAAGGAGCACCATGCTTGATTACTATCTACAATCCTTTCATCTTAAGGCTCAACAGTTCATTTCAATTTTGAGCCATCAGCATTTTCCCATTTCAGCAGCCTATACTTAGCAGAGATTTTAAATTCTATACTACAAGGTTTCTTGGGTTCAGACCTGCCGCAAAACATATGTTCCAAATCTCCTAAGATAGCCCACTGCAGACTGAAATCTATAAAAACCAGATGCACTCCCTTGACACAGCCACTAAATCATTACTCTGATGACCAAAACTGTGAAAGCACAACTGAGTTCCAGCTTTGCTACTGAGACGCCAGTAGAACAGAATAGGAGGCTACTCACACAACTTTCTTTGAGCAAAACCGAATTCATCAAGATCAATGCCAATTCCCACTTCACCCAGGATGTACTCATTGGGATTCCTGAAAGCGGAAGGGAACCAACTGCCCCAGGCAAGATAAGCTCCAAATGGCACAGTATAGAGAGCTGAGGACTATGCCAGAGATTATGAAAACAAACTTGACTCCAACCTGCAGCACTTAAGTCATGAAGAAATTTGTGAGGCTAGAGGCCATGAGAACTCTTTATTGACACACACCTGGAGACACCTCCCACAGTGAAGGGGGCCACTCTAGATCCAGTGAGGGAGAAAAGGGCAAACACAAAGAAAAGAACAGTCTAATGAAGAAGGAAAAACATACAAAGTTACATAAACTAAGGTACACAAATCAGAAATAGCACTACATATTGTTCACAGAGATGACAACAGGCCAGAGTAACCAGGACAATCTTTAGGGTGGTAGGACTTGAGCTGAGCTTAAAGGACAAGCTGGATTCAGTTGCTTAAGATGTTGAAAGGCAATTGAGGCAGAGGCACTGGAGCAGGCATTACAAAGAGATGAAGACTGATCCAGTCTGGCTAGAGCAGAAGGTGTCTGGCTAGAAGTAATGGTAAGCGAGGACAAGATAGAACAGGGACAAATTATGGAGAACCCTGCATGCCCGGCCACGGTGTCAAAGCTTGATAACGGGGGACCAAAACAGGTTTGTGATCAAGGGAGCTCGTTTAAAGGGTTTGGAGAATGAATCTAGGGGACTTCCTGTCGGTCCAGTGGTTATGACTCAATGCTTTCACTGCAGGGGGCACTGGTTCAATCCCTCATTAGGGAACTAAGACCCCACATGGCACAAAAAAATAAATGAATGAATAAATAAAAATAAATAAATGAACTGAAAACATCTAAGAAAGAAAAAGAAAGAAAATGAATCTAATTCCAGTGTGTAGGACCAGAGAAAATAAAGTTAGAAAATCTGACAGTCACAACTGAAATCAAGAGCTACCATAACTAAAGACAGTCCTTGACTCATAACTAAAACTAGGATCATAAAATATACATACATATAAAGGACATTTCTGGGACAAATGTGGAAAATTAAACATAAACTATATATTGGATAATAGTATTCATTAATGTTAAATTTCCTGAGAGTTAATTATGTTGTGGTTAATAATTAATTTTGCTATAATTAAGTATGTTAGAGAATTATGCACAACATATTATATAACATGCTGTCTTGTCCTTAGGAGATGTCTGCTGAAGTACTTTGGGTTGAAAAGTTATAATGTCTGCAACTCTCAAATGGTTCAGGAAAAAAACGTATATATCTAGAGAGACATTAATACAAATACAAGTGTGACAAATGTTAATAACTGGTGAATCTAAGAACAAGATATAAGAAGGACTCTATGGAAAGAAGCACAGGTTTTAGTGATTGACTGGCTGTTGGGGACACAAGAGAAGGAAAGGTTTTGCATACACCTGACACAGACTACTGGTACTGCCACCAAAAAAGGGAAGCTAAGGGAAGAAACAGTTTTCAGGAGACACATGTTGAGCCTGGCTACAGATAAGAAGGGGCAAGAAGAAACAACACACTAGAATGAAATGAGAAAGAAATGTCTTTGAGTAACTGGGACCTAAGAGGGAAGCATGAGAAGGAAACGAGTAAAGCAAGAGAGGACTGACATCGTAATTTGCTGGTAGAAGGTGGGAAGAGATAAGAGAAAAACCAGGAGAGTTCTATGTGACAGAAACTACGGCACGAAAAGGATTAAGGCAGTGCTCTATGGAATGATCAAAAACATCAACTGCTGCAGAAACATTAAAGAAGGTGATGACTGGCGAGTAGAACTAGGAAATAACCAGTGAATTTTGGGTAGAAGTGAAAACCAGGCTATAGGCTCCAGAAAAAGAACAGATAAAGTAGAAATGCAAGACTGGGTATAAATCACTCACTCATTGAAGAAGTTTACCTTCAATGGAATGATGGAAATGAAATGACAGAAGGAGCAGCAGAAGCATGGGAGAGCTGTATTCTGTGAGAGACTGGGGCAATCTGGGGAAATTTGCAGTTACAGAAGAAGGACCAAATAAAGACATCTCAGAGTGAGCTGAAGAAGTGAGATTTATGATGCATATTAGGGACAGGAAGAGAACTTAGTTCTAGAAATGGAATGAATTAAACTTTAATACAGGAAGAAAGGGTGAGAGAAGAGGTGAAGAGAGTCGCAGTTATAACAACAGGACAAAAATAACTTAGAAGGTGAGAAAGAAATCTCAAGATTAGGAAGGAAAAAAAACAACTCCCAGGACTGCAGGAATTCAGTCATTTCTGGTCCTTACACAGGCCTCCTGATCCAGCCACCACTGCATAGAGGAATGGGGCAGCTACCCGTGACGACCCAATGCACAGTGTAAACCATCTGAGGGGAATCCTGATTTGAGGTGGAGAGACTCTTCAATTAAGAAGAATGGCATTAAAGGTGACATTCTTATTGTCTTATGATAGATCCTTTCCCTATCTGAGTAAAAAGACAATTTTCTTCTATCAACAGAAGATATGCCTGGATTAGCAGCTGCCCTACATTGAGGGCAAAGGTAAGCTTGAAATCCCACTGAAAGAAAGCCACCTGTTGGAAGATACCTGCTGACATTATACGGCGAGTAGAGTGAGATTCGGGTTCCTTGGATCATCACTTTTCAAAAATCTTAGGAGATATGGATAGCAATTTCCTGATGTCATAGAGCAACTAAAAATAAAACAGTTTTACAACCTGTAAAAGAAATGTGCAGCCACAGCAAAACACTGTATAGAACTCATCTGAAGATAAGACGTACAAGAAAGAACAATATTTTTATGGCCTTTTATTTCCTGCAAAAGTCATGTGCAATAAAATAGATGGGACTGAGATTACTTTATTGCTTTAGCAAGTATCCTCACAAATAATTAAAAAACAATATTAGAATAATACAGAAAAAAAAGTGATTCCCTCAGGAGATGGAGAAAGAGCTCTCGATATATTTCAACAACTTTTCATGACAAAAAATTCTTAGCCACTAAAAAGAGACGATACTCCCTTTAATCTAATAAAGAATATTTACCTCCAAATTTACTATACTTCAAATACTATACATACAGCAAATACTGACAGGAAGAGGACTTCCCTTTGAAATCAGGATCAAAATAAGATAAGCACTATCACCACTTCTATTCAACATTACACTGGAGTTCCTAGTCAGTAGGGTTGAGCAAGAAAAAGACATGGAAAGTACAGGATCGAAAAGAAATGATCAAAATGCTTACAGATAAAATATTAGAATTAGTAAGAGTCTAACATAATCCTGAATTGAACATCAACATGCAGAAATGAAGTGATTTCTACATGACGATAGCAGCAATAAAACATGAATATTTAAATATTTAAAGCATAATAAAAATGAATATTTAAAACATCAGTACATAAAAAAACAGGTACCTAAGAACAAATTTAATAGAAGATATGTAAAATCTCTATGGGAAAAACTGTAAAAGTTCAGAGAAACCTCAAAGACCTAAAGAAACAGATACACCATAACATGGATAAAATGATATTATAAAAAGTAAATTCTCAATGTTTTATAGATTCAATGCAATTCCAATCAAAACTCCAACAGGCATGGGTGTGTGTGTGGATGAACACATGTGTAACTTAAAAACTGACCCTAAATTGTAAACTAAAATGCAAAGGACCCAAGCTCAACTTCTCACAGGACCCTCAACTGCCTCCTCCAGGTATACCATCCCACAGGTCCCTGAGTTTTCAGGTGTTAGGCAGCTGGCATTCTGAGACAACTTCTACAGAAAGCTGGCACCCAAACACAGATTGTCTAGTATCCAGGCAGNTAATTAAGTATGTTAGAGAATTATGCACAACATATTATATAACATGCTGTCTTGTCCTTAGGAGATGTCTGCTGAAGTACTTTGGGTTGAAAAGTTATAATGTCTGCAACTCTCAAATGGTTCAGGAAAAAAACGTATATATCTAGAGAGACATTAATACAAATACAAGTGTGACAAATGTTAATAACTGGTGAATCTAAGAACAAGATATAAGAAGGACTCTATGGAAAGAAGCACAGGTTTTAGTGATTGACTGGCTGTTGGGGACACAAGAGAAGGAAAGGTTTTGCATACACCTGACACAGACTACTGGTACTGCCACCAAAAAAGGGAAGCTAAGGGAAGAAACAGTTTTCAGGAGACACATGTTGAGCCTGGCTACAGATAAGAAGGGGCAAGAAGAAACAACACACTAGAATGAAATGAGAAAGAAATGTCTTTGAGTAACTGGGACCTAAGAGGGAAGCATGAGAAGGAAACGAGTAAAGCAAGAGAGGACTGACATCGTAATTTGCTGGTAGAAGGTGGGAAGAGATAAGAGAAAAACCAGGAGAGTTCTATGTGACAGAAACTACGGCACGAAAAGGATTAAGGCAGTGCTCTATGGAATGATCAAAAACATCAACTGCTGCAGAAACATTAAAGAAGGTGATGACTGGCGAGTAGAACTAGGAAATAACCAGTGAATTTTGGGTAGAAGTGAAAACCAGGCTATAGGCTCCAGAAAAAGAACAGATAAAGTAGAAATGCAAGACTGGGTATAAATCACTCACTCATTGAAGAAGTTTACCTTCAATGGAATGATGGAAATGAAATGACAGAAGGAGCAGCAGAAGCATGGGAGAGCTGTATTCTGTGAGAGACTGGGGCAATCTGGGGAAATTTGCAGTTACAGAAGAAGGACCAAATAAAGACATCTCAGAGTGAGCTGAAGAAGTGAGATTTATGATGCATATTAGGGACAGGAAGAGAACTTAGTTCTAGAAATGGAATGAATTAAACTTTAATACAGGAAGAAAGGGTGAGAGAAGAGGTGAAGAGAGTCGCAGTTATAACAACAGGACAAAAATAACTTAGAAGGTGAGAAAGAAATCTCAAGATTAGGAAGGAAAAAAAACAACTCCCAGGACTGCAGGAATTCAGTCATTTCTGGTCCTTACACAGGCCTCCTGATCCAGCCACCACTGCATAGAGGAATGGGGCAGCTACCCGTGACGACCCAATGCACAGTGTAAACCATCTGAGGGGAATCCTGATTTGAGGTGGAGAGACTCTTCAATTAAGAAGAATGGCATTAAAGGTGACATTCTTATTGTCTTATGATAGATCCTTTCCCTATCTGAGTAAAAAGACAATTTTCTTCTATCAACAGAAGATATGCCTGGATTAGCAGCTGCCCTACATTGAGGGCAAAGGTAAGCTTGAAATCCCACTGAAAGAAAGCCACCTGTTGGAAGATACCTGCTGACATTATACGGCGAGTAGAGTGAGATTCGGGTTCCTTGGATCATCACTTTTCAAAAATCTTAGGAGATATGGATAGCAATTTCCTGATGTCATAGAGCAACTAAAAATAAAACAGTTTTACAACCTGTAAAAGAAATGTGCAGCCACAGCAAAACACTGTATAGAACTCATCTGAAGATAAGACGTACAAGAAAGAACAATATTTTTATGGCCTTTTATTTCCTGCAAAAGTCATGTGCAATAAAATAGATGGGACTGAGATTACTTTATTGCTTTAGCAAGTATCCTCACAAATAATTAAAAAACAATATTAGAATAATACAGAAAAAAAAGTGATTCCCTCAGGAGATGGAGAAAGAGCTCTCGATATATTTCAACAACTTTTCATGACAAAAAACTCTTAGCCACTAAAAAGAGACGATACTCCCTTTAATCTAATAAAGAATATTTACCTCCAAATTTACTATACTTCAAATACTATACATACAGCAAATACTGACAGGAAGAGGACTTCCCTTTGAAATCAGGATCAAAATAAGATAAGCACTATCACCACTTCTATTCAACATTACACTGGAGTTCCTAGTCAGTAGGGTTGAGCAAGAAAAAGACATGGAAAGTACAGGATCGAAAAGAAATGATCAAAATGCTTACAGATAAAATATTAGAATTAGTAAGAGTCTAACATAATCCTGAATTGAACATCAACATGCAGAAATGAAGTGATTTCTACATGACGATAGCAGCAATAAAACATGAATATTTAAATATTTAAAGCATAATAAAAATGAATATTTAAAACATCAGTACATAAAAAAACAGGTACCTAAGAACAAATTTAATAGAAGATATGTAAAATCTCTATGGGAAAAACTGTAAAAGTTCAGAGAAACCTCAAAGACCTAAAGAAACAGATACACCATAACATGGATAAAATGATATTATAAAAAGTAAATTCTCAATGTTTTATAGATTCAATGCAATTCCAATCAAAACTCCAACAGGCATGGGTGTGTGTGTGGATGAACACATGTGTAACTTAAAAACTGACCCTAAATTGTAAACTAAAATGCAAAGGACCCAAGCTCAACTTCTCACAGGACCCTCAACTGCCTCCTCCAGGTATACCATCCCACAGGTCCCTGAGTTTTCAGGTGTTAGGCAGCTGGCATTCTGAGACAACTTCTACAGAAAGCTGGCACCCAAACACAGATTGTCTAGTATCCAGGCAGTTTGTTTATCTCACTAGTAAGTTTGCTTCCTTAGCTGCCTAATAAAAAGAGAGGGCATTGTGGGGAAGGGGGAAGGTATGGGGGGAGGTGAGGGACACCACTGTAGCAGAGACAGGCCCTCCCCATGGGGAAAACAGGAGGATGGAAGACCAGTGTCTCCTCTTCTATTGCTTGGGAATTTCCTTTCCCTGGTAAAATCTATCCCTAAAATCATGATCTGAGATGTGGATCTGGCTTAGGGTGACAACTGAAAAGGAATCCACTTTGAAACCAGGTGGTAACCCCAAGGTAACAACTTATAGTTCACAATTTTTTTTTAACTACTTTAAAATAATAGTAACAATAAGGCCTATGGAAGGCATTCCTCTATTCCTTCCATAGTCTCAAGTCTCTTTAATCTTAACCTTTTTCCCCACTGGTACAGAAGGAAAATGGAGTTGAGCTATGCCTCTCCTTGACAGAAATTACCAGAGAGCAGCATCTTTAGCAACTGACAGTGAAAGTCACTCAGTCGTGTCCAACTCTGTAACCCCATGGACTGTAGCCCGCCAGGCTCCTCTGTCCATGGAATTCTCCAGGCAAGAATACTGGAGTGGGTAGCCGTTCCCTTGTCCAGGAGATCTTCCCAACCCAGGAATCGAACTGTGGTCATCTGCATTGCAGGTGGATTCTTTACCAGCTGAGCTACCAGGGAAGCCCTGGTCTACAACAACTCTTATTAGCTGCAAAGAGAAAGGGTAACAGGTCTCTGAAGTTTCTAAGATCCTTTCATGTGAAAAGAGAGATTGACCACCTCAAAAGCATTGGTGAGCCCTAGAAGCCTTGTGAGGCTGTCAGGAGCCCCAAGTCAAGTACCTATTAATACAAAAGGAACGAGGTTCTGTGATTCTCCTGTACCAGGCTACTCAGGGAGCCACACAGCCAAGCCAGATGCTGAGAGAGAAACGTTACTCCATTCCAACACCCACTGCACTGGCCCAGAAAGTGCCCCAGGAAAACTCTGGGAAAGTTAACCGAGACTGAAGATGCTACTGAGATGTCAAAGTCCTCATGATGACAATGATGGATCTAAAAATAACCTGCCTTGTCATGATGAAAACAGACTAATAAAGGATCATGGCTCAGCAATGACGAATAGTCTCCTAAACATCTTTATCTGCCTCCAAGGGCCATGGACCATAGAGATAATCAGTGGGAGAAAGACCTAAGATATACCCACCTCCACCAGTGAACAGCACTGGGTACAGCGTGTGCTGAGCGGGATAAAAGAAGCCCCTATCTATCCTCTTGCTGGCTATCTCCCACATGTAATTTTGCACATAAGGATGTTAGCCATGTCACTGTTGCTGCTGCTAAGTCGCTTCAGTTGTGTTCGACTGTGTGTGACCCCATAGACAGCAGCCCACCAGGCTCCCCCATCCGTGGGATTCTCCAGGCAAGAACACTGGAGTGGGTTGCCATTTCCTTTTCCAATGCATGAAAGTGAAAAGTGAAAGTGAAGTCGTTCAGTCACATTGACTCTTAGCGACCCCATGGACTGCAGCCCACCAGGCTCCTCCGCCCATGGTATTTTCCAGGCAAGAGTACTGGAGTGGGGTGCCCCTGCCTTCTCCATGTCACTATTAGATGCTACCAACTCATAACTGTGGACATGTTCTCTGGCCCACTTCAATTCTGCCTGGCAGGCTACAGAATATCAATCACCTGACCTCATATGTTACTGAGGTCTCAGTCACTATATTACTCTTTAGGAAACATGTAAATTTCACTAAGTCAAAAACCCCGTGTCAGGGCTTCCCTGGTGTTCTAGTGGTTAAGACTCTGTGCTTCCAGTGTAGGGAGCATGGGTTTGACGCCTGGTCGGGGAACTAAGATGCCCTGCAGAGCAGCCAAAAAAACCCCCGAAAAACTCCATGCAGTGTTTATTTCAAAGCTTCACTGTGACTGGACTATACCTAGGAAACTCATTTCAAAATCAACATAAACCTACTTATCTCACCATTGGCCTGGTAGCCTTCATTGCCCTAAACCAACAAGTCTGTCTGTGAAAAATGAACCATAATACAGGCCCAGTAATGATCCTGTGTGTGTCAAAACTGGTAACAAATCTTAGCAAAGTACTCCCAAAACTATAAACCAGATGGCTAGAGATGGTCAAAGTTCTTAGCTTCCCAGTAACCCTGGCTTGGGAGAGTAGTACCTTATCCATATGGAAGATCAAATCCAATTCACAAACATTCTCGAAACACTTGTCCAGAGTCTCCACGAAAACCTAGGAAACAAGGAGAAATAGATACACAATTCCTGTCTTCATAAAATGTCACATGAGAAAGTAAAGGGGGCAGTCAAGATACTATCTGCCTTATGATAAATCTCAAAAACCAACAAAAAACCCCAATGCACTTCAAACCACTTATCCCAATCTGAAGGGGCAACTGAGGATAGGACCACCTTGTTTTCAGTATAGCAACACAACCAGCAGACACATGTGGCTTTCTTTCCCCTTTTATAAGATGCTAATTTATTAATATAAAAAAGAATAACAAAATAACAATTTATAATATGTCCTTTCCCCAAGCCGCCACTTACACATGTGAAAGAATTTTTCATTATGATGGTGTTAATAGCTCTGTCCGGAGAATTTCAATGAACAATAACTTCAAAATACTTTTCCATGAATCAACTTAATTAACATGCTTAACAATTTTAACTTACCTTTAAATATAAGACTTAAACAGAAAAGTGTATAAATGATAAGGATACAGCTTAATGAGTTCAGAATGAACATACCATGTAAACGCCATCCTGATACTGAAATGCAGCATTAGGGCTCCCTAGAAGCCCCCTCTCCAAAGGTAACCACTATCCTAACTCCTGCCATCAATTTCGTTTTGCCAGCCCCTGAATCTACATAAAAGGTGGGAAATTATCCTTTCCTTACATTGCTACTTACTCTCAAGTTTTTCCAAACTAGCAAAGTATCATTTAGGGAATACATATCACATGATAAAACTATACAGAGAAGCAAAGCAATGATCAACTTAAAAGTCTGAAAAAGTGAATGAGAAGGATAGAATTGAGGAGGGACATATAGGAGATTTAAGGCCCTAGCAATGTACTGTTTCTTAATCTGGGTGACAGTTTCTTCTTCAAATTGGTATTCTTCAAACTATATAGGCATGTTTTCCGTATTTGTTATGTATACATGTTTCACAATAAAAATTACTTAAAAACTACAGTAATCTTATTGGGGTTCTAACTGGGTTTTTAGTAATTTATAAGCTGGAAGCACAGTTGATCCTTGGTAACACAGGTTTGAACAGTGCGGGTCCACTTATGCTCAGACTTTTTTCAACAGTAAGCACTATAGTACTATACAATCTCTAGTTGGTTGAATCCAAAGATGAGGAACCATAGATATGGAGGAAATGTGTACACAGAAGAACTGTGTATACAGAGGAACTGGGTATACAGGAGGGTCCACTGTAAGTTATATGCAGATTTTTAACAGCATGGAGGGTCAGCACCCCTGGCCCCAGTATTATTCAAAGGTCACCTGTACTGACATTTTAAAAGTAACTTATGTACGTATATATATAACTTAATAATTTTCTCAAAGGCAAAGAGTATGCTTTATTAATTTATTTTGCTCTTTTATCATATTTTCCGCAGAATTTCAAAATTTTCTCCATATAGATCTTACATTTTTACATTTATCCCTGGGTACCTGAAGGAATTTTTTGCTATCATGAGCAAGCCCCTTTTAAATTTTATGTTTTCTAACTTATTACTGCTAAGGGAAAGCTACTAATTTTTATACATTAAACCTGTATCCAGTCCCTGAATTCTACTGCTAGTTCTGTTCCAGTTTGTTTGGATTTTCCAGGTGCATAAGAATTTCATCTGCAACCATTACATATTCTGAAGCTTAGTAAAGCCAATTGCTCATTACTGCCCTTTTCTTCTCAAAACATATTTCTGCATTTCTTGGCCATTCATTTTCCCTGATAAACTTTCTCTTTACCAAGTTCAACAGGAGCTCCTGGATTTATACTTGGTTTCCCATTTCATCTATTGATCATTACTGTCATTTTTGCTCTCTTCCCAGTAAGGAGAGGGCTTGTAGTTCCACTTATTTCAAGAATTCCTTTATGTTCTTCCTTTAGAATTTTTCAGTTTTATTGGACTCAACGTCAAGTATTCCATACTAAGTTGATTTCCAAACATTAAATATCCTTTGTCACTACTGTAAGTGAAATTTCTTTAATTACAAATTTTCTAGCTGCTTTCACAAGAAAGAGGAAATTCAATTTTGATAAACTGGTCTCACATTCTGCCATTTTGTTCATATCATTCATTACCTGTTACAATCTCTGCTCACTTTTTTTCTTTTTTTAAGGTTTTCTAGGTACAATATCAGGCCATCTTACAGTGATAACTTACCGCTCTCCTCAACTATGCTATTTATTCATTTTTTTTTTAATCACTCATTGCAAATGTTTGCTCAAATTAGAGTGAACAGTAAGAGACACCCTTTTGATAAATGCCTGTAGATTTCTCCTGTGAGAAAACTCTGGCTCTTGGTTTTAGAACTAAAATTGGCTGTTTCTGGGTGACTGGGGGAGAGGAGAAGAAAAGATGTTTTCACTATATACTCTTGGTATACCTTTTGAATTTTGAGCCACATAAGTGGCTCAAAATAAGCCACTATTATTTCTTCAACAATAAACACTGAATAAACATGCACTAAATAACCAAATAAAAATACTTTCTATTCCAATTTAAGAGTACTTCAGAAAAATAATTTGGGTAATTATTTCTCTGAGTATTTACTGGATGAAATTACATTAGTTTCTACTATCTTTCTTATTGCTGTAACAGAGATGTGGCTCAGATGGTAAAGAGTTCACCTGTAATGCAGGAGACCTGGGTTTGATTCCTGGGGTGCGAAGATCCCCTGGAGGAAGAAATGGCAACCCACTCTAGTATTCTTGCCTGAAGAATCCCCATGGACAGAGGAGCCTGACGGGCTACAGTCCATGGGGTTGCAAAGAGTTGGACATGACTGAACGACTAAGCACACACACAAGAATATTTCATTGTTAATCTGACTTGTATCCTTGGACTAAAGACTATTAGAACATAATGAATAATTCTTTTAGTATGCAGTATTCTGGAGAGAAAAAACTTTAGTTAGAAAAGAACACCTTACTTATAAATCAAAACAAATGCTCATACACACAGAGCCAAAACATGAAACAAAAACCCTTACACCAACAAAACATGAATGATTTAAGATCATACTGCTTGTTGAAGGGAGAATCCAGAACAGGAGACAGGTCTCATGACTCCTTGCTTCAACAAATAAATGGCTAAGATTTTATTTAATGATTCTGTCCAATACTAATATGTAATATCTGACTAATATTTTCTTTTTGAGAGGCTTTTGGATCATAACTAATCTACTCCACAAAATACACTTAAGCAGGATGACTTTTTTTAGTCTGAGTTTAAAAAATAACTTACATAATAGAGGTTCTCTTGTACTTTAACATTTTTTAAAAATCTACTGAGTCTATTAGGGAGTCAGTTTTTAATTTAACCTTTCTTATTTCATCAGGATATTGGATTCAAGGTCTTTCTGTGGACCTACTTTGGATATTTATTTTTTGGAGTCAGTTATGTCAAATACATTGACATTATAACTATGTATTTCAACCTCTAAAAACATTTTGATGGTTTCTTTTTCTTTTATTCTCTTTTTATTAGGATAACTATTGATTTTATTGTCTTTTAAAAGATCAAACCTCTTACTTCCTATTATTTTCACTTTTTATTTATCTATCTTCCCAAATCCAATACACCCAAAGTATTTAATAAATGTCCACAATATTATAAAGTTACATTTCTCTTTGTCTTGTTAAAATAGATATCTGAAGTACATCTCCTCCAAAAACTGCATCTCAATTTAAAAAATATATTATCGCTATATTTCATTTATTTTCTAATACATGTGTTATATGCACATTCCTATAGCATTCTATAGTGTAAAATATTTAATACATTGTCACAATTGAATTCTATGACATACTATTTTGGATTTTTTTAGTTGAAATACAGTTGACATACAACATGATGTTAGCTTCAAATATACTACATAGTGATTTGATATTTGCATATATTATGATGCAATCAACACAGTAAGACTAGTAACCATCTGTTTCCAAACACAGTTATTGCAATATTATGGATCACATTCCTTAAGTTGTATACTATATCCCCGGCTCATCTGCTTGACACCCAGAGGTCTGTACTCTCAGTCCTTGCTGCCTGTGCTGCCTCCACCTCCATCCTCCATCCCTGACAAACATCCATTTGTTCTCTGCAAGTCTGTTTCCATCTTTACAGCCTAAGATTTCTATACCAGATGGGGGATCCATGACTCACACCCAGGTTTTCTGATTCTAGATCTTGAGCCCTTTCTGTTATGCCACATTGACTCTCAACACCCAATCTGACTCAGGTGTTAAGAAAGCATTTAAAATTACCACAGAGATGAGTCTTTTTTGGTTGTTTCTAGTATTTATTTATACTTTTATATATGGTAAGTGAATATGATACATGAACTTTTTAAACTAATACTAAATCATTTTCTGAATGTGAATGGGTAAAATATATAAATAAAATGAAAAGTTGCTATATCTAAGAATATAACTTTTTGGAAGAGTATAGTATATGTAAAATAAAAATACACATTCAAAATTTCCATTTCTTTATCCTAAAGTTTATTAAATTTAGCTTCTTTGGTTTTATCTTAACAAAATATAGTTGCAAAGAAGTTTATATTTTATAGCTAGAGTTTTCTATAATTGGTGTTATTAGGTTTCACACATGCTCTTTTTGAGTGTTTTCAACTTAAGTGACTTGCTGAAGTCACACAAAGTCTATCTAGAATATCATGTACCAAATAATGGAATTGTCCTAATTAGTGGTTCCCAGTATAGGGTCCCACATACCTCAATTTCCATGAAAGTAATGAAAACAAATCTGTAAGCCATTTCTAATTTTCAAAAAGCCTTAAAAAAATCATGTTTACCTATGTCAAGACTGTACGTATTAAACAGAACATCAAGTTCCTTTGCTTCAGGCTAGAATTACAAGTGAAAGTATAAAGTATGTATTTTAAAATATCATTTAGTTTGATACTTGAAAAAAAATTTCAAAACATGACATGATAGTATAATTTATAATGACAAATATTTGGTATCCATCCTTGTTGCTGCCTCCTAAAAACCTTGGAGTTTCCAAAGTGATAGGGTTGCCTTGTTCTGCTAATAAGGTTAACTTTTGGAAAGCATCAAAGAATAGGGGCTGGTTGCCATGGGAACCAACTGTATGACTGGGAACTTTTGAGTCCCACTTCCTTATCTCTGGGAGAGAAGAGGGGATGCAGACTCAATCAATCACCAATGGGCAATGAGTCAATCAGTCATGCCTACGTAAAGAGGCCTCCATAAAACCCAAAAGGGATAGGGTTCAGAGTTTCTGTGTTAGTAAACGTGGAGATCTGAGGAGAGTGGCGCGCCTGGAGAGGGCACAGAAGCTCCGTGCCCTTTTTCCCCCTGCCTTGTGCTATGCATCTCTCCCATTTGCCTGTTCCTAAGTTATATCTTTTCACATTAAGCTAGCAGAGAGTAAAATGTTTCTCTATAGAGTTCTGTGAGCCACTCTAGCAAATTAACTGAACCTGAGGAGGAAATCATGTGAGGAGGCAATCTTGGGCATAGTCGATCTACAAGCTGTCAGTCATATGCACAGGCGACAGACAATCCGGACCTGACATCAGTGTCCATCTTCAGGTAGATAAGTGTCAGAACTGAGTGAATTTGTGGGACCCCTGGTGAGTGTCCATGGAGAACTGAGTTACTTGCTTCAGGTGCAGGGTGGGGGAAGAATACATATAGGAATTGGTGTCAGATTCATAAGAAAGCCAAGGGCAGTGAGAGCTGGAGAAGCAGAGATCCTAAAAGTGCTAGAATGGTTGAGGGTTGCTAAGGAGCTTTCTCACAGCACCACCTGGTGGACATGCAGCAATGTTTACCAGTATCAACAAAGAGACTGACTAAAGGATCTACATACAGATCAAAAGTTTTTAGGTACTATAGACCAAACTTTCTGAAGTGGCTACCATCATTACCTGCTACACATACCTGGATGAGGTCCAAGATCCCAAGTTCACTCTCTGAGGAATCCACACAAAACACAAAGTACAGGGTAGCATAATGCCGATAAATCAGTTTGTAGTCAGAGCCACCAATCAAACTGTGGAAGACAGGAAACATTTAAAAGCTTGTATTTGAATTGAACATATCAAAGAGAAGCTCTGTGCCAAGGAATGAAAACGGGCCCAAAAGAAAGCGGAAGGATAGGCCAAACAATAGGACATTTCCACCAGGTGAAGGGCAACCAAATTTGGCAGAGGTGCCTAGAGCCATTTTACTTCATTTTTTCTTCCACCCATCCTCCTAGGACGGAGAAGGCAATGGCACCCCACTCCAGTACTCTTGCCTGGAAAATCCCATGGACGGAGGAGCCTGGTAGGCTGCAGTCCATGGGGTCACCAAGAGTGGGACACGACTGAGCGACTTCACTTTCATTTTTATGCATTGGAGAAGGAAATGACAACCCACTCCAGTGTTCCTGCCTGGAGAATCCCAGGGACAGGGGAGCCTGGTGGGCTACCATCTATGGGGTCACACAGAGTGGGACACGACTGAAGTGACTTAGCAGCAGCATCCTCCCAGGAATCAAACATTTAAATATCTGAAGCACAATCATTTAATAGCTTCCCAAACAGAGCTCAGTCTCTCCCTGAGCAGACTATGCTCAGGTCAGCTCAACTGCATCAGATACTTACCAGACACTTAAGCACTGCCTGAAGAAGCAAAAATGGCATGATAAAGGCCACCCAAAACTGGATATATGGGGAGAAAACTGATGATTTACCTTCCACCCTCCAAGAAGTTACAGATGTTGTCATCCCGCTTGAGAACTAGATGAAAGGTCTCTCGAACAATCTGCTGCTGAATTTCTTCTGGCTATGGAATAAAAGAAGTAAAGTGAGTCAGTGGGAAAGCCTGAAAAACTATATCCCTTCCAAACAGAAATGATCTGAACATTTGGTACCAGTTTCCTGAAAAGACAGAAATGATGAGTAAAGGAAAAAATAAAAGGAGAATCTATAGAAAATGGAAAAGGCTCTGCTACAGGAAATAAAATAGGGTATATTTACCTAGATATCTAGTCCCTAACCATGACTGTCCTGCTAGGTGAGCTGATATTTCTCATACAAGGTCAAAGAATTCTCATACAAGGTTAAAGAATACCTAGAAGGCACAGTCCTGAAATACTTTATATCACTCTAGAAAACATCTATGCCAGGACAAATAACAAATGTCAATAGATCTACCACTGTAAGGAAGTCAAGATGTAATCATGTACATGTTTTAAAAATCTGCTTGAGAGTCCCTTGGACCGCAAGGAGATCAAATCAGTCAATCCTAAAGGAAATCAGTCCTGAATATTCATTGGTAGGACTGATGCTGAAGCTGAAACTCCAATACTTTGGCCACCTGATGCGAAGAACTGACTCACTGGAAAAGACCCTGATGCTGGGAAAGACTAAAGGCAGAAGGAGAAGGGGACGACAGAGGATGAGAAGGTTGGATGGCATCACCGACTTGATGGACATAAATTTGAGCAAGCTCTGGGAGCTGGTGATGGACAGGGAAGCCTGGCATGCTGCAGTCCATGGGGTTGCAGAGCTGGAAACAACTGAGCGACTGAACTAAACTGAATACTGGTAATATGGACATTATATATAAGATGCTGTGTGACCAACAAAGTACTACTGAGAAAACAGAAAATATTCTATTGAGAGATTTGAATCTTGAACAATTGCAGATCTATAAATACCTTTTTTCACTTACTATTCACTTACTACACATCAGAAAGCTCAAGTGTGATGGGATCTCTTGATGACCCACATTTGATTTCTATTTATACATATGAGGTTAAGTATGTTAAAAAAAAAAAAAAGGATATGGAGAAATCAGTTATTAAAACAAAAACAGGGACTTCCTTGGCAGTCTTGTGGTTAAGACTCTGCACTTCCACTGCTAGGGGTGTGGATTCAAATCCCTAGTTGGGGAACTAAGATCCCACATGTCTCTCGGCCAAAAAAAAAAAAAAAAAAAAAGACAAAATTAAAAGCTCTAGACCAGTGCTCTCAAATCTCAATGTATAATGGGATTTTCCCAGCGGTCCAATGGTTAGGACTTGGCGCTTTCACTGCCAAGGACACAGGTTCAGTCTCTGGCAGGGGAACTATGATATCTCAAGCGAGGTGTCTCAGCCAAAAAAAAAAGCAACAACTCAGTGAGTTTGAATAATAAATCACCTGTAAATATTGTTAAAATGCAGGCTAAATTTAGTAGGTCTGGGGTAGGTCCTGAGACTGCAGTTCTAATAAGTTTCCAGGTAATAAGAACGCTGCTGATCTGAGAACCATTTTGAGTAGCAAAGCTTAAGAAAACTGTCAGACTGGACTTACCCTCAGAGTCAGAAAATAAACTCAAGTAACATTAATCCCTTTCCCTCTATAGCACTGAATTTAGGCTAGAAGTGGTTGGTTATTTAAAAGAAACAGAAGAAAAAAGAGGAAAAACATCATTGTGGAGCAATTACTTTTCATAACTTTGACTTACACAAGCACACAGTGGCTCCCCACATTTAATGAATGGACGAATAATAAAAATTTGCTAATAACTGGTCACTGTAAGTTTAAGTAAATCAATCACTATCTTCTGGTTTCCATTTAAAAGAACTCACAAAGTTCACAGATGCCAGGATGCTGTAAATGCTTAACTCTGTGTATCCAGAAAAACAAAACATGCTAAGCACCAGCATTTTTAAACCAAAAAAAAAATCTTGAAAACTAAAGCCTTTTATCTGACTGTACCAGGAAGTGATGGTAGTCAGTGGGTAAGCAGTATGAAATGGTGAGGCTATCTAATTTCTAATTCAACAAAATAGTAAATTACCAACTGCTTACCTCTCTCAGTGATTTTCATAATCTCTCATATCTTTTAGTACTTTGCAGTTTCCAAGGTTATTTTCACTAAGGAGCTAATTTAGTTCTTAAAAATCCTAAGCTCTCCAAAGATATACAAATGTCAGTAAGGAGACGAAAAAAATCAGTCATTAGAAAAAAACCAAAACCACAAGGAGAATCTACTTAACACCTACTAAAATGTCTTTGATCAAAACAATAATAGAAAACGTTGACAGAGAGGTAGAAAAATTAGAATTTAAAAAAATGTTTATTTTTGGCTGCGTTGAGTCTAAGTTGCAGCATACAGGCTCAGTAGTTGCAGCATGGGCTTAGTTGCCCCAGNAATCTACTTAACACCTACTAAAATGTCTTTGATCAAAACAATAATAGAAAACGTTGACAGAGAGGTAGAAAAATTAGAATTTAAAAAAATGTTTATTTTTGGCTGCGTTGAGTCTAAGTTGCAGCATACAGGCTCAGTAGTTGCAGCATGGGCTTAGTTGCCCCAGGGCACGTGGGATCTTAGATCCCAATCAAGGATTCAACCTGAGTCCCCTCCATTGGAAGGTGGCTTCTCAACCTCTGGACCATCAGGGAAGTCCCAAGCTGTATTTCTTATATATTGTTGATAGGAATGTAAAATGGCATAGCCACTTTAGAAAGCAGTTTGGCAGTTCAACCAAATGACAAAGTCACTATGTGACTCAGCAATTCTACTCTGAGATACATACCCAAGAGAAATGAAAATACACACTCACACAAAAAGCTTGAACATGAATGTTTATAGCAGAATTATTCACAAGAGCCAGAGGTAGAAACAGCATCTGATGAATGGGTAATCAAAATGTGATAGATCCACTCAATGGGATATGTGCCAAATCACTTTACTAGTGTCTCATTACAACCCTGTGGACAGTAGCCCACCAGGCTCCTCCGTCCACGGTATTCTCCAGGCAAGAATACTGGTGTGGGTTGCCATTTCCTCCTCCAGGGGACCTTCCCCACCCAGCCACTGAACCCAGGTCTCTTAAGTCTCCTGCAACAGCAGGCAGGTTCTTTATCACCAGCACCACCTGGGAAACCTATCTATGGAATGGAACTTGGCAATAAAAAGGAATAAAGAACTGGTAACACTACAACATGGATGAACCTTGGAAACATTATACTAAAAGAAAGAAGTCAGTAATAAAAGCCCACATATTGTATGATTCCATTTTACATTAAATGTCCAGAACAGGCAAATTTAGAGAGAAAACAGATCATTGGTTGCCTAAAACTAGGGGAATTGAGGAGGAAATACAGAATTGCTAATGGGCAGGGATTCCTTTTGGGGGTAATGAAAATATTCTAAAATTGCGGTGACGGTTGCATAACTTTTAAAGTAGTAAAAACCATTCCATGTATATTTTTAAAAGGTGAACTGTAGGTATGTAACATATCACAGTAACACTTTTAAAAACTTGAGAAAAATTAACACGCAAATGCAAACTGAAGTTATTGAATGTTAATATAAATCAATATGATTTAATAAAATGCAACCAAGCTATAAAATTCTATTTAAAAGGTACCCCATAAAAATTCTTTCATTTCTATTCATTCTATTTAACAAGAGGGAATAAAGTCTGAAAGAGGTTTGTTAACTTGACACAAGGGTGAAAAAAAAAAGGTGTTGCTGAGGCCTGAACGTAAGTTTTCTGACACTTTACCCTTTATGGTTTTCTCAGTCCACCAATTATGTACGTAACATTTTGAAACCTAGCCACAAAGAAATAAAACGTCGGGGTGCAGGAGGCAAATGATGATGCTTATTTTTTCAGAGGAACGTCTTTGGAAAATTAGAACTTGCATTATCACTCACTGAGCCCTCAGGCGGCAGCATTTATAATTTCTCAATTATTTCCCACTTTGAAACTTTCTTCAATTCTACAGAATGAAAGATGTCTAGTCCCTGGGCACTTCTAGCCTACACTGAAGTAAAATAATTCCAAGAAAGCATTTTTCAAATCCTCTGGCTAAAGCAAAACCATTAAAAAGCTGTGTATTTCTTCCTCCTCGGGAAACTGCGTTTAGCGACCAACAAGATTAATAAGACTTCGTTCAAGCTGTCAAGGAGGCACACCCCCACCACCCTTCAAAGTGCCCCTGAGAAGTGTCCCAGAATGGCACAGAAATGTCGGGGTCCAGGAAGAGGGAGGAAAGAGCCGGCGAAGCGGGGCGTGGGACCCAAGGCTTGAAACTGGAGGAGTCCTTCCGGGACTTGCCGTCCGCGGAAGGCTGAGTCTGGGGTCACTCATGTTGGCGGACCTCGAGGTCAGCGGGCGGTGCCCGCGAGCACCGTACGGCCCCCAAAAAGGGAAGGGGGCGCAGGCGCCCTGAAAGGATGTGACGAAGCTGCGCACTCACGAAACGCTGGTAGAAGCGGACCAGCCGCGGCTTCCCGTGGTTATTGAAAACCAGAATCGCCTGAATCATCTTTGCCCGCCACGCTCCTTTCACCACCGGCTGCTTCCAGAGAGCCTCTCCTTCCGCCACAACAAGGACGCTTCCGGCTGGTGCGCTGCTGAGAGTGGTCCCCGGAAACATGTCCCGGAGCCCAGGGGCCTGACCACGAAGAGTCCGGCTTCCCGGCGAGCCTTGGAGGAAGGCTCTCTAGGATGGGCCGGTGGCTGGCTGGGAAAGGCTGCTGCGGACCTCAAGGTTGGGGACGGCCGTCACCTTGGCTGGCGTCGGTTGCCCACTCAGGGCCTGGCCAGGACGCGAACGAAGCTCTCCGCCCTTTGTCTAGAATGACTGCTTGCCGCCGGCCCTGCGCA
This sequence comes from Neotragus moschatus, assembly GCA_006410615.1. Classification (NCBI taxonomy): domain Eukaryota; kingdom Metazoa; phylum Chordata; class Mammalia; order Artiodactyla; family Bovidae; genus Neotragus; species Neotragus moschatus. Next base: position 1,205,121 of record SJYA01002630.1, read on the forward strand.
AAGCCGAGCCCGTCGGAAAAGGATGGGATGGAGAAGCAGAAACCGCAAAAGCAGCCGCTCTCCCAGGTGAAGACGAAGCGGGCGCCTCCCTTTATCGGGGTCTGCGTTAACACACACGGTCATGCCTTTCGCTTGACACTTCAGAACGTTCCGAACATTAGGGAACATCTTTACTTTTTGGTATTACAAACAGTGCTGTAGTGAATTACATATGTGCTGTCTCTCCGTGATAGATAGCGAAGGGTGGAATTAAGGGATCTTTAATGCAATTCCTTTGAAAAGGTACCTGCGACCCCAAATTGGTAGGGTTTGTATTTTCTTTTAATACCTTAGTGGGGGTGAATGGAGCACGTCCTTATATTGCAGATAGAGCTGCAAATGGGAATTAGCTGCCCAAAGGACTGTTGACAATATGTATAAAAAAGCCTTTAAAATATATGGAACATTAGACCCAGCATGTGCAGTTTAGAATTTATAATAAAACAACTGTGGATGTGTGAAAAGATTTACCCTCAGGAACGTGCATCTCAGTAGTCTTTATTTCGGGGGAAATGAGAAGCAACAACTCATTATTCCAAAATGAGAAATTGGTTAAATGCATTGATCCACGTGCATCCGAGAAATGTTAAAGTTATAAAAAATCATGTTGTGAAAGGTTTATGGTCTAGGGAAATAAATGTTCATGGCATAGCTGTGAGTGGAAAGATTACACGAAGTATATACAGGGACACTGTACTTTGTAACTAGAAGTATGTACACCAAAGGGCTTGCCTGGTGGCTCAGTGGTTAAGGATCCACCTGCCAAGCAGGAGAGGCAGGTTTGATCCCTGGGTGGGGAAGATGCCCTGGGGGAAAAATGGCAATCCACTCCAGTATTCTTGCCTGGAAAATTCCATGGACAGAGGAGCCTGGCGGGCTACAGTCCATGAGGTCAAAAAGAGTCGGACATGACTTAGCAACTAAACAGCAGCAGCAGCATAGCTACTAATATATAAAATTTTTATGTTTGTAAATCAATTTTTTAATGGAAAAGTTTTTAAAATATGGAAAATGGTTATATTTGAAATATAACTGACCAACCCAAAAGATCTTCCCCCTCAGTAGTAAATAGGCAAAGAAACTGAATAACAAACAAGGATATACATCTAGGAAACAAAGATGAAAAAAATATTTAAGCTCACTATTAATGGGGGGAAAGGCTAATTAAAACTAAAGTATTAACTTAAAAATTAAAGTATTATTTTCACCTTATCAATTTTAAAAATATTATCACATCCAAATCTGGCAAGAGTAGCATGAAAATAGTCCTTTTCTGCCTTGCTGGTGAGATAATTTAGTAAAGCAATCTGGCAATATGACAAGATCTTTACAAAGACTCCCTAGATTTCCAGTAATCTGACTCCTGGGAATCCATCCCTAAGGAAATGACCCCCAAATATAGTCAAAGGGGAGGGGCAGGTGGGTGAGAGAACTATATAACAAAATAGTTTTTGACACAGCTCCAAATAGGGATCAATTAATTACCCAAGTTTTGGAAAATGACAGAACTATTAGGCTGCTGCTGCTGCTTAGTTGCTTCAGTCCTGTCCAGGCTCCTCTGTCCTTAAGATTCTCCAGGCAAGAATACTGGAGTGGGTTGCCATGACCTCTAGGGGATCTTCATTAAGGCAATCATTCGAAGACTATGTAGCAATATAGACAATGGTTATATAATCAGTTGAAAAAGGATTATCAAATTTTATGTGTTGGTGTAATACTGCAGTAACCACGTACATAAATTGTATATTCCAAGGTCAGGCCACTCCCCTATCTCCATGGCTTTGTAGGTCCTTTTCTCTTGCTGAAAAGTCCCTTTCCACCAGCCTGCCTGAATATCTTTCTATCTCCTCTGCCACTGCTATAGCAGCCTGCCTGAATATCTTTCTATCTCCTCTGCCACTGCTATAGACCAGATCACTCTAGGCTCTCACCCCCGCCACAGCAGCAGTCTCCTATCTAGGCTCATTGCCTTCAGTTTCTCTGCAGTCAAGCAATCTTTGAAATATACAAATCAGATCATGTAACTCTCCCTGGGATCACTGGCTTCCAAGATATTAAGGATAATGTCCTAAAACATTAACACTTAACATGCTGAAGATGCCATGCCTGACCTCCAGCCTCTCCTCCGACGCAGTTCCACTCCCATCACTCTCTGAGCTCCAGCCATGATGGCCTTTTCCTTCCAGGACCCTGTCCCCAACCTGCTGAGACCCCGGAACCTAGCTGTTGCCCCGGGTTTCCCCAATTGACACACTGTCTCTGCTTATTTAGGATGGTGGCCTGCCCACCGGAGCTTGCCCTACCCTTTGGGCACCCCCCTGGATGCCTCTCCCCAAGTCAGTGTCCCCAGTCCTCCTCCTGTTTAAGCCCTCCCTGGCCACCACATGCTTGAGGTCCCAGCATGCTCAATGGTGAGCCAGCCCTATTCAGGCACAGGACACTAGGAAACGGCTTCTATCGTAGCAGAAATGAGAGAACAAGATGTGAACTGAGACACGGGCAGCAAGAACAGAAGAGACTCAGGAGCACTCCAGCCACCTGTAACTTCGGTCAGTCTAAATGAAGTGTTAATCCCAAGCCTCACAGCCATGTTGTTGAGCCCAGGCTCAAATATACAGGGAGGCAAATAACAGTTTGAACCATGATAATACATGTTGGGACCTCAACCAGGAAAACCATATAAAAAAAAAAGGAAATAATAATTACCTGTGCCTCTCGGGATGGTTGTAACAAGTAAACACTGCAAGTGCTTGGCACAAGCACTGGAACCAAGGCCCTCCACAGTCAGTGACTATAATTATCATCACGGAAACCATTTAGTGTTGTGTTTGACCCATTAGAGGACTTCGTTAGTTTACCATCACCCCCTTTGCCCTGAGGCAAGCAGGCTCTACATTCTAAGTCCCTACCTATTCTTAGGATATGTAGATTTCAACACCTGATCTCTTCATTGATGTGGATGTGGGCACATTACCCTGCAAGATAATGTTCATGATCAAAAGCATATGGCTTTTGGGACTTCCCTGATGGTCCAGGGGTTAAAACTCAGGTCCCAATGCAGAGGACATGGGTTCGATCCCTGGTGGGGGCACTAAGATCCCACATACTGTGTGGTGTAGCCAAAAAAAAAAAGATATGGCTGTCTTCTTATAGGGAGGTTGCTTAGTTTATCGGAGAAAGCAATGGTACCCCACTCCAGTACTCTTGCCTGGAAAATCCCATGGACGGAGGAGCCTGGGGGGCTACAGTCAATGGGGTCGCTAAGTCGGACACGACTAAGCAACTTCACTTTCACTTTTCAATTTCATGCATTGGAGAAGGACATGGCAACCCACTCATGTTCCTGCCTGGAGAATCCCAGGGATGGGGGAGCCTGGTGGGCTGCCATCTGTGGGGTCACACAGAGTCGGACACGACTGAAGCAACTTAGCAGCAGGAGCTCAGTTTATACCTAATAATAAAATAGTGTAGAGGAATCCTTTCCTGAAATTTTACTCATTCATAAAAAATTCTCAAGGTACAAAACAAGAAAGAAAGGTGTTATCCAAAACGTGGCGTGTGGCCTGGCGGAGGGAGTCAGAGAGAAGGAGACGAGCTAGCCATGCCCATGAACGAGCTCAGCCTCCATAAAAAGAGCATCCCCAGGAAAACAGCCAAGGGAGGTCAGGAGACAGGAACCCCCAAGGTAGCAGAGAACCAGAGGAAGAAAAAGAACTGGCAGTTCTGGGGGCCGAGAAGGGCATGAGGGAGGAGGAGGCTTGAGCAGGAGGGCAGAGGTCCCCAACGCAGAGTACTGGGGAGGGAGGTAGCTGCAGGAGGAAAGCAGGAAACAGGACGGAAGAAGGAGGCTAACTTCTCCTCGGAGCCACTCTGCGTGCAGATGAGGGACTGCCCCCAGTTCTGCAGCAAGTCCAGATCTGACTGCCCCAGGAGGGCTGGCCCCCTGCCTGCCTCCACAAACAAGGCTGCTGCTCAGGGCAAGGGCCCCCATGAAAATGTCTGGGGAAGGCTAGACTCACAGCCACGGAGTGACCCTCCACGAGCCACAGCCTGGCGCCCCACGGCTAACATCGTGGTCTTAGATTTGATTTTAGCAGAGCTTGTTTGAAGAGTATATTCCACGGCGGCCGTAGGGAAGAACCAGGTAAGGCTTGGTGGACCTGCTCCCCTGAGCTCCAGAGTGGAAGCTGATGGAAGAAATGCTCAGTGGTGCCGGTGGGTCCAGGAGGTACCCCATCTTTCCCTGACCTCAGTCGTCCTAGAGGTAAAGAAAAATAACAGAGTGTATTTCATAAACGTCTTCTATTGTCATCAAACAAGGGTTCACTCGAGTGGTACCAGTTGGGCCCTTGGCTGCCTTCCTTGGCCTCATCTCATTAGCATTGGCCCAGGGAGCCAGCCTGGCGATTCCCATTGTTTTATAGTCCAAGACTCGCTTTATTAAGACAAAAGGGAATCCATTTCCGCTATCTGCCCTTGTTTTCTCTGGCTAATGTCTTCACTTCATCAGCTAGATAGACAGCCCACTTTTTTGAGACTTGGTTTTAAATGTTCAGTTTGGGAGTCTTTTGACACCAATTCAAATCTTCGGGTGAAATACAGCTCAAAAAACCAAATCAACTGTGAATCGGCTGAGGATCAACTAGGGGGCTGACCTTTGAGCCAAAAAAGCTATTAAGGTCCAAGTCAGCCATTTTCCAGCCACTCGGCAGGAAGCCCAGAACAGAGTGGGGGGAAATGTTCATTCAGCAGCTCAACACGGCTAATGTATTCACTTGAAGTGGAAATGTTTGGAGCCTTCCTGGCATTAAGTCTCCTTGGTTCCCCTCTGCACTCCCTTTTTCCTATCCTTTACTTTTATAAATCTATGGAGCTCTCTTGTTGATTGGCACAGTTCAGGCCCACCAGGAAGAAAGTTCCCTTCATGTCTTGAGGGACTTTTCATCAGGCTCACACTCAGGAAGTCCACCAAAGCTGGGAGTAAAGTTACGTCGCTGTCTCTTTCTGCTACCACCCAACCGCAACCAGTCCATACAAAACTCCCGCCAAGAGAGAAACCACACCAACGCCAGGCCCACAGCCGTCTCTCTGGACCTACCCACTCCTCGTCCGCCGCACCATCCCCCTGCTCTCGGGTCTCGCTTGCAGCCCCCTCCGGAGACTTCTGGGCTATGATGTTGTCTGTCCAGGATGCTCCCGTCTTCCCATCACCAGCGAAATTACACTTGGTCACTGTTCCAGCCTCGAGTTTGGCTAATGAATCTGAAAGGAGAAGTTCACAATTCTCTCAGACTTCCTTCCTTTCCCTCAGAATTCCCTCACACTGTCTGGCCTCTCTCCACGTGGTGGAAACCTAGTGGGACCTGGCCCTTCTGCTGGGGTCCTCTAGGCCTGAGTGTGCTCAGGGAGCCCCTGGAGGGGACCCCAGATAGGAGAGGTCACCCACAGGAACCAGAGGATTGAGCAGCACCCCCAGGATCCAGAACGTCCAGGCTGTTGCCCCCAGGCCACTTCTCCAGGGAACTGAGAAATCAGTCTCAAGGGGTCATGTCTGCAGGGAAGCCGGACGTGACCTGCTCCGTGAGCCCTAAGCAGGAGGGGTGGGGGGCCCTCAGACAGGAAGCCAGGAGCCTCCCCACAGGCCACAAAGGGCCATCAGGCCACAGCGAGGGCTGCACTGCTCACCCAGGAAGGGGCCGTCGCCTCGAGTTTTCAGCCGTACCCCAGCCCCGAGCTCGAGCTCCATGGCTTCCATCTCTGACTCAGGCATCCAGAAGGCCACTGTCTCAGCGGGGGTAAGGCTCTCTGTCAGGGCAAGCAGCTCCGGCTTATTCACCAGCCCCTTCAGCGCCTCGGGCGTCAGTCTGTCCGAGTCACCCTTGGCTTCCACCTCTGCAGTGTAAACATGAAGTGTGCAATAAATGCTTTCTGCCAGCTGTCCCCGTGGGCTTCCACCAGCACGAGGTGGTCGTTACCAGCGTAACAGCAAACACTCTGGGAGGGCTCTTTAGAAGCCAGCTGAGGGCTGACTGTTGTACCTGCTCACAAACACCTGCACTCCCATCCTGCCCATGCTCATCAAGGAGCGCATGCAGAGGGTTATGGGTAAGGGCTTTGGAGCCAGGCTGCCTGGTGCACATCTGCTTTACATGCTGTGTGACCACAGGCAAGCTACTTAACCTCTCTGTGCCTGACAGAGTGAAACTCGGTACCTACCCGAAGGGACTGACGGGAGGTGTAAAAGAGCTAGTGTACATAAAGTGCTTAGCATGAGGCCCAGCACACAGCAAACTCTCAGCAGGCATCAGCGTTCGTACTGTCTCTATTTACAAATGAGAAAGCTAGGGCTTAGAGAGGTTAAGTGATTTGCCCAAGGTTACACAGCTAGTCTTGGCACCCCACTCCAGTACTCTTGCCTGGAAAATCCCATGGATGGAGGAGCCTGGTAGGCTGCAGTCCATGGGGTCACTAAGAGTTGGACACAACTGAGCGACTTCACTTTCACTTTTCACTTTCATGCATTGGAGAAGGCAGTGGCAACCCACTCCAGTGTTCTTGCCTGGAGAATCCCAGGGGCGGGGGAGCCTGGTGGGCTTCTGTCTATGGGGTCACACAGAGTCGGACACAACTGAAACGACTTAGCAGCAGCAGCAGCAGCAGCAGAACACAGCTAGTCGGTGGAAGAGGCAGGATTCAAGCCCTTTACACCATTCTGCCTTCCCAGGGACCAGGCAGAGGTCTCCCCTGGCTGGGATGGGGTCTGCTGGAACCAGCAGCAAATTCGGATGGTCCTCAGATTCTCTACTGGCCTGCTTATCCTGGCCTGGGCAGAGCGCAGGGGCTCAGTCAGGGTTCCAACAGCCTCTCACTGCCTACCCTGGAAGTCCCAAATCTACTGATCTCAGCTTGGGAGTGGGGAGAATGATTCCACCAGACTGCAGGAGACAGGAGGCGCTGGGAAGGTAGCAGGCCCTCAGCACTGAGGTGGGGCACTGGGGTCCCTCTGAGTGAACAGAGGGCAGGATGTCCCTCAGACCAGACACGGACTTCAATCATGCTGAGAAGACACTCTGTGGCGCCTAAGAGACTTCTGGAGGCAAAGGAAGGCCACAGTGTAGGACAGCCCCGGGGCAGGAAGGGCAGAGGGTACCTACTGTAAGAAGACATGAGGAAGCCTGTGTTCACCTTCCTGGTGGCGCTGAAGTTGGGCTCAATTTCGTTTCCCTTGGGGTCGAACTTACGGCGATGGATGCGACTCGGCCGGATATACAGCACGTAGTAGCGCTCCTGGGGCCAAGCAGAGAGAGTGAGGGGCTGTTCACTCCCTTCACCCCACAACGCACACTCTCCCCACGTGCTCCAGCTGCAGACCCCCAGCCTCACTCTACCCTAGAATCCCACCTTGGCTCTCAAAGATATTCAAGCTGCCCAGAGGGCCCCCACTCCCAATAATCATTCATTCCTTCACATGTTGAGTAGGGCATGCGCCACACGTGATGAACCATGGCCACACGTCCATGAGAGGGCAGGCTCAGAGCCCAACCCCACGGCCTCCACACGGTCAGAGCCAGAAAGAACAGGAAACCATAACTCAAAGACCCCAAATACCACAAAGCAGGAGTAGTAGCTGCCAAGATGCCACAAAAAGGGCAATGAGATGGAGTCCTGAGTGAGGGCTGCCACTGTTCCCCTTCCAACAAACGTGGGTCCTGCAGCATGTGACACCTAGCCTCAGTTCCCCCTGTTGCCTGGAGACAACGTGAGGTCTACTTTCAGGCATGTGGTAAGGATTGAAGAGATAACAAAGGAGCAAGCACAGTGTAAACGTGAAGTGTGCGATACATGCTGTCTGCCAGCCGTCCTAATCAAAACAGGAAACGACAACGCTGTAAATCAACTATACATCAAGAAAATTTTAAATAAACACTGTGATCCAAAACAAAAATGAGACACTGAAGAAGAGGAAACTACCACCTGGGACAAACAGGGAAGGCAAGTTCTCATAGTGTGGAGAAACCTGCAACTGTGCGAGTAAGGGTGTAGAAAGGATTTTAAAGGCCTGGACAGGTACACAAGACAAAAGTCAAGGTCCCATGTGGACATCTGAACAGCAGAGGGGCCTCGGAAGCCTCATGGGAGTCTGAGCTGCAGAAGCACGTGGGGGATGATATAAGACAGGCCTTGAGTTGGCATCTGGAGTTTGGGTTTTAAATGGCAGACCAGAGGGAATCCTGAAAGGTTTCTGAACAGCACCTAGACTATGTCAGATGTCTTTCAGGAGACCAGCAGGCTGCAGGGCAGGGATGGGCGCTGGGTGCAGCCAGAAGGCAGGAGAGGGGGCACAAGGTTTAATCAGGACAGGGTGAGTTCCTAAAGGCCCATGCGGGGACATGGAAGGGGAGGTGTGACATGGTCAAGGTAGGAAACCTGTAGGACCAAGCATTACCCACTTGTGGGAGGGCTGGAGGAGACTGGAGGCTTGCAGGCTGGTGGCTGGGGGCATATAGTGATTGTTATTAGGAATGAGGAGGAACGAGGTTTGGAGAGGGGCTGGAGAACACCCTGCCTACAGAGGACAGCTGGGGCAGTCCAGCCCATCAGCTCCTACTGGGCTCTGCTGGGAAGGCTGGCTGGGGTTACGGACTGCGGTGCTCACTCTGCTGACCCACTTCCTAAGGAAGGGAGGGGGAAGCAAAGCATCTCCTGGCCTGAAACTAGTGCTGAGCTGGAAGCTGAGGTTCACAGGGGGTGTGAGTGAGAAACTGGCTCCAAGTGGCCACAGGCCTCTGGAACTTGCTGAGCTCAGTTCTAGAGATCAAGGAGATAAGCTGGTCAGTACATCTGAGGTTATTTGGAAGGGGCGGGGTACAGATTCAGAGCTTGTTGTTCAGTTGCTAAGTTGTGTCTGACTCTTTGCAACCCCATGGACTGCAACACACCAGGCTTCCCTGCCATTCACCATCTCCCAGTTTGCTTAAACTCATGTCCATTGAGTCAGTGATACTATCTAACCATCTCATCCTGTCACCCCCTTCTACTCCTGCCTTCAGTATTTCCCAGCATCAGGGTCTTTTCCAGTGAGTAGGGTCTTTTCCAGTGAGTTGGCTCTTCGCATCAGGTTGCCAAAGTAATGGAGCTTCAGCTTGAACATCAGTCCTTCCAGTGAATATTCAGGGTTGGTTTCCTTTAGGGTTGACCAGTTTGATCTCCTTGCAGTCCAAGAGACCCTCAAGAGTCTCCTCTAGCCGATTATACAGAGTGAAGTAAGCCAGAAAGAAAAGCACAAATACAGTATACTAACACATATATATGGAATTTAGAAACATGGTAATGATAACCCTGTATGCGAGACAGCAAAAGAGACACAGATGTATAGAATGGACTCTTGGACTCTGAGGGAGAGGGAGAGGGTGGGATGATTTGGGAGAATGGCACTGAAACATGTATACTATCATGTAAGAAACGAATCGCCAGTCTATGTTCGATCCAGGATACAGGATGCTTGGGGCTGGTGCACGGGGATGATCCAGAGAGTTGATATGGGGTGGGAGGTGGGGGGGAGGTTCAAGATTGGGAACTCATGTACACCTGAGATGGAAAAAAAAAAAAGAAAGTAAAAATTTTTTTAAAAAGTGAATACTATAGTATAAAAAAATNTCGCCAGTCTATGTTCGATCCAGGATACAGGATGCTTGGGGCTGGTGCACGGGGATGATCCAGAGAGTTGATATGGGGTGGGAGGTGGGGGGGAGGTTCAAGATTGGGAACTCATGTACACCTGAGATGGAAAAAAAAAAAAGAAAGTAAAAATTTTTTTAAAAAGTGAATACTATAGTATAAAAAAATGGAGGGGAAAAAAGCACAAGTATTTATTAAAAGTTTTTTTCATCTAAAAAAAAAAAAAGTCTTCTCTAGCACCACAATTTGAAAACATTAATTCTTTAGCACTCAGCCTTCTTTAAGATCCAACTCTCACATCCATACATGACTACTGGAAAAACCATAGCTTTGACAATGCGGACCTTTGTCGGCATAGTGATGTCTCTGCTTTTTCACATGCTGTCTACATTTGTCATAGTTTTTCTCTCAAAAAGCTTTTCAGAACTTGTGCTCAGGAAAGAAACTCTTGCTAGTAGGGGATGGTGAATGCCAGCCAGGTATGTCCATGGACGTCTGAGATGGGGGCGATAAAGGGCGTGACACTAGGAGGCTGAGAGGACAAGAAGAGAAGAGCATGGACATGGGGGCTGAAGCCCCAGGTGGTATCAGCACAGTAGACTTGACATTCAAGCTGGAGACAAAGGCCCAGAACACAGCAACCCTCCTCCCACCTCAGGGTTCCACACTCATGCACACGCGAATGCCCAGGTCCACATTGGTGACCTGCTTTATAAAAATCCAGCATTCCAAAACACTCAGCTACACAGGGATATTAAAAGATGAGCAAGGGAATTCCCTGAAGGTACAGTGGTTAGGACTCTGTACTTCTACTGCAGGGAACCCGAGTTTGATCCCTGGTCAGGGAACTAAGATCCCCACAAAACGAGCTATACATGGAGAAAAAAAAAAAAAGGGATGCGAAAGCCCTGCTAAGATATTCACCACTCTGCAGATGGAGTTGCTTCAAGGCTCCTTCTGAAAGCAGACTCCAATAGTACATTTAAAGTAATTCAACTCCAAACAACTCAAGGTACACATGATTTCCCAGCCACACAGCTGGTACCCCAAAGGGGAAGGTCACTGTTGACCTTGCACCCATATAGGCAGGTAACTTTGCTCTGACCTTGCTCATCAGGTCCGGAAGCAGTGGGAACCACCAGACCAGAGGAGCGGGGCCCGGCCGTCAGCCCAGAGCCACTCATCCTGCCTACCCAGAGAAGTTCCCGGCATTCTAGCTCTGTTCCATCGGGAGACAGGACCTCTTCAGAGGGCTTTCCAGCCCACTCAGAACCCAAAGCTTGAGTCCTAACCACTAACCTCACCCCATCCTGCTCTCAGCCCTCCCCTCTGTGAGCCTCACAAGGAAAGAGCTGGACCCCAAGTCTTGGCACTGGCAGAGTCAAGTAGAGGGAGATACCCTGGTGGGTGGGAACCCTGAAGCCAGTGCCCTGAGGGGGCCCCATGGGAAACATCCTCACCTTCCTGCCGTGGGCATCCGAGATGCTGTGCCGGGATACATCGAGTAATTCTCCCTCCAGCAGGACGCCATCTCCCCTGAGGAAGAGAGAGAATGAGGGCGGCACTGGTTCCGGTGTCCTCAGGAAGGAACCACAAGTGCAATGGCCCCACCTGCAGGGCGTAAATGTGACCAGAACCTCAGTCTGCACATCCGCCAAATGAGAGTAATAACCACCTCACTTGCTTCTATGAGGGTGACATACGACTACCTATCTGAAGGTGCTTTGTAAACTATTAAGCGTTTACAAAGTATAAAGAACTTTACTTTTTTACCTAGCCAAATTTGGGGGTGGGGTTCTAAGGTCTAAGCTGCTATAAAGTATCTTCCCTTTTCACCTGTTTTAAAGCACTTTCATATTTCTGTTCTCATTCTTATCCATTTTTAGAATGGAGAAACCCAGACTCAGAAGTTTCCTGAGAAGCCCAAGGTCACAGGGTCCCTCACTGAGAGGAACTGGACCCTCCCTTCCCAATTCCAGTTTTCATAAAAGCAGAACCTAGGGACTTCCGCCTTCGGAACTATGGAAATGGAAGAGGGATGGGGGCAACTGAAGGGATGGGAATGAAAAAGGAAACCTCCCTGGACCTTACCTGTCCCTATCCACCCCCGTTAAGCCCTTCATTCTTTGGTGGTGGTTGTTGGTTGTTCAGTGGCTAAAGTCGTGTCCGACCTTTGGTGACCCCATGGACTGCAGCGCGCCAGGCTTCCCTGTCCTTCACGTCTCCCGGAGTTTGCTCAAACTCCTTTCTTTACGTTTTGTCATTGCAAATGGAATGGTCCATTCGTTCTCATAACCTCCAGGTCCATAACGGCAGGGTTGGGCCCTCCCGATCCAACAGGCCTCCGGGCAGGCCTTGCACCCCGCCAACCCTTCCGGGCCGACTCCCACCCGCTGTCCCCGTCCCTGCAGAACACTGTCCTTCTGGAGCTGAGCAAAGGCCTGAAGACAAGGCAAGGGCAAGTGGCGGCGCGTGGGGTCACCGGGGCGAGGTAGACACAAAGGTGGAGGTGAGTAGGCACCGCCTTTTGAGACCCGTTTAGGAGTCGAGATCGACCGTCCGTGAGCTTCACGCCGACCGGTCTCTCTGGGGTGCGCTCCGAGGGGAACACTGTGAGAGACGATCCCGAGGCCCTGGAGGTCTTCTGCGAGCCCCGCCTTTCCTCCCACCCGCACCCAATCCCGGTGGCGCCACCCCCACCCCAACCACCGCGCGCAATCAGGGAGCCAGGATTCAAAGCAGATGCTCGCGAGCCGACGAAGGCCGGGCCGGGAGGCGGTGGAGAGACGCGGGCGGAGCCTACCGCTGGTGAGCGGCAGGGTCCCAGGCCCCCGGCAGCCGCGCGCTCCGCACCGCCTTGTTGCGGAGGGCGCTGTCGTGGTAGATGCGGCTCATCTTTCCCCACGGCCCCGGCGCCCTAGAGGACTGGCAAACCGAGCGGGCACGCGGGGCTGGGGGCAGCGCGAGGGGAAGCTTCCGGAGGACGCGCGGAGGCCGGCAATTCCCGGCGGCCGAGCAGGAGCTGTGCGGCCCGGCCCCGGGCGTTCCCGCGCGGAATTTAAAGGGGCCGAGCCCCATTCCTGCCCGCAGGACCTTGCTTGGTGGGAAGTGGGCTTCCGGGAGGACCGGGCTGGGGTCTTAGCCCGGAGGTGGGGGTTGGATGAGGGAGAGAGCCACCCTCTTCTCTTTTCTCTGATCCCTACTCCCTACACGCACAAAGGGGAAATCGAGGCTCAGAGAGCCCATAGGATCAGCTCTGATAGGATGCGTTTCCAGAGAGCAAGAATAGGAAAAAGGGAACGGCCCCTGAGGCGGCTGGGTGGTAAGTGCCGAGCTGCTCTTTTTGCCCTGGTGAGGTCTCACAGTGGCTGAGGGAGGGGTTCTTGGGATCTGTCACGAAGGAGCCTGGGCTTGGGTGTCGGATCAACTGACCTACCAAGGCTGGAATCCGCGCTGTGTGAGCTTGGGCAAGTGCCTCAACCTCTCTGAGCTTCTTACTCTGTAAAACGGGTCCGAATCAGAGGGGTTGTAAGGGTTTAACGGTTTCCCTGGTGGCTCAGTGGTAAAGCACCCTGCCGGTAAAGAACCCGGGACACGCAGATTCGATCCCTAGGTTGGGAAGTTCCTCGGGAGAAGGAAATGGCAACACCTTCCAGTATTCTGGCCTGGAGAATTCCATGGACTGAGGAGCCTGGCAGGTCCTACAGGGCACGAGGTCGCAAAGTGTCAGACACTCCTGAGCAACTAAGATGCCCGCTGTACGCTGCTGTATATAAAAGAGATAACTACCAAGGACCTACTGTATAGCAGAGGGAACTCTAGACAACACTCTGTAATGACCTATATGGAAAAAGAATCTGAAAAAGAGTGGGCATATGTGTATGTGAACTGATTCACTTGGCTGTACACCTGAAACTAACACAACATTGTAAATCAACTATACTCCAATTAAAAAAAAAAAAATTCACTAAACCAAAATCACATTGCTGGTAAATAAAATCAGTTTTCAAACCAAAAAAAAAAACAAAAACTCCCCAGGCTGGTGTAAGGAACTCGCATAACTCAATAGAAAAGGCAGGGAAAATGATTTTTAAAAATAGGCCAACTAACTAAATAGATATTTCTCCAAAGAAGACATACAGATGGACAAAAGATGTATGTATCACTAATGATCAGAGAAAGGCAGATGAAAACCACAATGAGGTATCACCTCACACCTGTTAGAATGGCTAGTATCAAAAAAACAAAAGGTAAGTGTTAGCACGGATATGAAGAAAAGGGAACCCTTGTATGACATTGATGGGAATGTAAATTGATACAGCCACTATGGAAGACATTATGGAAGTTTCTCATGAAATTAAAAAGAAAACCACCAAATGACCCAGCAATCTCACTTCTGGGTAAATGCACAAGGAAACTGAAATCAAGACATCAAAGGAATGTCCACACTCCCATGTTTCTTTCACAACAGCCAAAAAGTAGAAGCAACCTAGATGTCCATCAGTGGATGAATGGAGAAGGAAAAGGTGGTATATGCATACTATGGAATATTATTTGGGTTGAAAAAAGGAAGGAAAGCCTGCTATTTGCAGCAACATGGATGAACCTGGAAATGAAAGAAGCCAGGCACAAAAAGACAAGTAGTGTGTGATCTCATTTACATGAGGAATCTAAAATAATCAGACTCATAGAAGCAGAGAATGGAGAGGCTGTCAGGGGCTGAGTTGGGGAGGGAGAAACAGGCAGGTAGTAGTCAAAGGGCACAGTGTTTTAGGTGTACAAGATGAATAATACCTGGAGCTCTATGACTACAGGGTGCCTGTAGTTAACAATATTATATTATATACTTAAACATTAACTGAGGGTAGATCTCACGTTGAGTGTCCTTCCACACACATACAAACACACACACACACTACAAAATAATAATAAGACTTAAGGAAACTTGGAGATGACAATGTTTACAGCATAGCTTGTAGTGATGGTTTCATGAGAGTGTACTTATCTCCAAACTCATGAAGTGTATACCTTAAATATGTACACTTTTTGTATGTCAGTCATACCAGGGGACTTCCTGGTGGTCCAGTGGTTAGGACACTGTGCTTCCAATGCAAGGGACTCAGGTTTGATCCCTGATCAGGGAATTAAGCTACGAGACGCTGCACCAAGGGGCAACAAACAAACCTGAATAAAATGATTTAAAAAACAAACCAACCAAAATACTCTCAGGTTGGTCACGGCCCCATGGCCAGAATACTGCCCCTGCCACCTCCTTCCCCTTTCTGTATCATCTTTTTCTTTAAATGGCTCCAAATCTTCACTNGACGCTGCACCAAGGGGCAACAAACAAACCTGAATAAAATGATTTAAAAAACAAACCAACCAAAATACTCTCAGGTTGGTCACGGCCCCATGGCCAGAATACTGCCCCTGCCACCTCCTTCCCCTTTCTGTATCATCTTTTTCTTTAAATGGCTCCAAATCTTCACTGCCTTTTATGGCAGCCATTAGCTATATGTGACTATTTAAATTTAAATTTTAGTTCAGATCAGTCACTCTGACTCTTTGCAACCTCATTGACTGCAGCACACCAGGCTTCCCTTTCCATTACCAACTCCCAGAGCCTGCTCAAACTCATGTCCATCGAATCGGTGATGGCATCCAACCATCTCCTCTTCTGTCATCCCCTTCTCCTCCTGTCCTCAATCTTTCCCACCATCAGGGTCTTTTCAAATGAGTCAGCTCTTCACATCAGGTGGCCAAAGTATTGGAGTTTCAGCTTCAACATCCATCCTTCCAATGGATATTCAGGACTGATTTCCTTTAGGATGGACTGGTTGGATCTCCTTGTAGTCCAAGGGACTCTCAAGAGTTTTTTCCAACACCACAGCTCAAAAGCATCAATTCTTCGGTGCTCAGCTTTCTTTATAATCCAACTCTCACATCCTTACATGGCTACTGGAAAAAAAACATACACAACTCTGACTAGACGGACCTTTGTTGGCAAAGTAATGTCTCTCCTTTTTAATATGCTGTCAAGGTTGGTCATAGCTTTTCTTCCAAGGAGTAAGCATCTGTTAATTTCATGGCTGCAGTCACCATCTGCAGTGATTTTGGAGCCCAAGAAAATAAAGTCTCTCACTGTTTCCATTGTTTCCCCATCTTATTGCCATGAAGTGATGGGACCAGATGCCATGATCTTAGTTTTTTGAATGTTGAGTTTTACACCAGCTTTTTCACTCTCCTCTTTCACTTTCATCAAGAGGCTCTTTAGTTCCTCTTCACTTTCTGCCATAACAGTGGTATCATCTGCATATCTGAGGTTATTGATATTTCTCCTAGCAATCTTGATTCCAGCTTGTGCTTCATCCAGTCCAGCATTTCGCATGATGTACTCTGCATATAAGTTAAATAAGCATGGTGACAACATACAGCCTTGACACATTCCTTTCCCAATTTGGAACAAGTCTGTTGTTCCACGTCCAGTTCTAACTGTTCCTTCTTGATCTGCATACAGATTTCTGAGGAGGCAGTTAAGGTGGTCTTGTATTCCTGTCTCTTTCAGAATTTTCCACAGTTTGTTGTGATCTACACAGTCAAAGGCTTTGGCATAGTCAATAAAGCAGAAGTAGATGTTTTTCTGGAACTCTCTTGCTTTTTCTATGTCCCAGTGGATGTTGGTAATTTGATCTCTGGTTCCTCTGCCTATTCTAAATCCAGCTTGAACATCTGGATTTTTTAGTTAATTAAGCCTAAACAAAATGTAAAGTTCAATTCTACAGTCTCACTAGCCACATTTCAAGGGCTTAAAAGCTAGCAACATGTGATCAGTGACTACCATGTAGGACAGTTCTCATAAGAACCTTTCCATCATTGCAGAAAGTCCTATCAGACTGCACTGCTGGAAATCCTTTCTTAGGAAGGGTAATCTGCTTATTGAGCTCTGTGTCGTCATCAGCACAGTCAACTGACCAGGCACCAGCAAGACAGGGAACCAAAAAGAACAAGAAAAAAAAATTTTTTTTAAGTTCTAATATTCGTTTCCTAAAAAAGCATCAATCATCATGGGGAAAAAAAAAAAAAACAGCAGAGCTTCGCTGGACTTTCTTACAACTATTTGTGGGTTATCAATGACTCTATATTAAATTATAAACCATGAGGTACAGCATAAGTATTCCGAGGTGGCTCAGTGGTAAAGAATGCACCTGCTAATTCAGGAGACTCGTGTTCAGTCCCTGGGTTGGAAAGATCCCCTGGAGGAGGAAATGGCAACCCACTCCAGTATTCTTGCATGGGTAATTCTGTGGACAGAGGCACCTGGCAGGCTACAGTCCATGGGGTCGAAAGTAGTCGGACACAACTGAGCACACACAAGGTACAACATGGAGATCGTTTAAGCTTCCTCAGATCCATGGTCTCTTTTAAGGAGGGTTTGAAAGTCCCTAACAAGGTGTTCATGTGGGTATCTGCTTTTGTAAAATTTTCATAGGTAAGAAGGGAGTTTTGGTGTAGTCAGTTAAGAACACTACCTCCTTTTGCCCGAATTTTTCTTTGCCTTATGTCAGATAATGGAGTGAAAGCTGACATGAGATGCATCTAGTCTGGGTTTTGTAGAGTAAATTTATGTGGACTGTAGTCCTTCCCGCCCATAATTCAGTTTCTGACAGCTGTGCTGGAGTAGGAGTGCCCTGCCACCCTCTGTGATGATGCGCCTGGTGTAGGGCACAGGGTGGGTGGCACAGGGTGGGTGGCACAGGGGAGAAGGTCAAGGGGTCCCATTACAGGAAAACATGCCCCAGCTGTGGGGAGTGTCGAGGGAGCAAAGTGTGAAACTAAGGAGCCAGAAGCGGCTGCGAAGAGAATTCTTCCGCTTGGCAGACAGGTAAAATTGTAAGCAAAGGATTGGTTCTCATTTACCCTAATCAAAGGAATTCCCTGGTGGTCCAGTGGTTAGGATTCCATGCTCTCTCTATCGCGGGCCTGGTGGGTTTAACTCAGTTCCTGGTCGAGGAACTAAGATCCCACAAGCTGCGCAGAGTGGCCAGGGAAGAAAAAAGGAAAAAAAACAACAACGGCAGTAACAACAATAAAAAACCCTACTCACAATGGAAGCACTTTCAGGAGTGTTCTCACTAAAGCTGTGCATGTAATCATAAACACACCAAATTTCTTTTCATCCTTTTATGGAAAGCTGCTGCTGTTGCTGCTGCTGCTAAGTCGCTTCAGTCGTGTCCTACTCTGTGCGACCCCCGAGACAGCAGCCCACCAGGCTCCCCTGTCCCTGGGATTCTCCAGGCAAGAACACTAGAGTGGGTTGCCATTTCCTTCTCCAGTGCATGAAAGTGAAAAGTAAAAGTGAAGTCATTCAGTTGTGTCCAACTCCTAGCGACCCCATGGACTGGAGCCTACCAGGCTCCTCCGCCCATGGGATTTTCCAGGCAAGAGTACTGGAGTCGGGTGCCATTGCCTTCTCCGTTTATGGAAAGCAAAAATGGAATTTATCAAGATTTCCATTGGGCACAAATATGTAACAGTAAAACAAACCAGGAGGTGGAGTATGTGTGGATTCTTGGCTTTTATGCCTCAGATCACATTTTAGCATATCTGACACATCTTGTCCTGACAAAGTCTGGGGGTTCCAGAAGAAATAGTGTGCTAAATTCCCACCAGTGCAGTGAAATAGCCTGAAGAAAACACACATACACACCACCACAGAGCAAAGGATGCAAAACAAAGGGAGCACTCAAGAGAAGAAAGCGTAACGTCAAACAGGATGCCAGAATGAGAACTAAACCTATCCATCACATCGAATCAATACATGCAAATAGGGTAAACCTAGTTTGGAAGGAAAATCTATGCTGAGCCTTTGTAGCAGACATCTCTCAATGTCGTATCAGAGCCTCTCAGCCTCCAGTGTCTTTGACCTGTCCTGTCCTAGCCCTTCCGTAGTGACCCAACTCCACCTGGGCTCCAACTGACTTCACACAGAAACAATGCCCCATACGTCATCTCAAGGCCACACTGCGCAACTTGCCCCCAAAGACAGTTGGTCCTAAGGGTGATGCTGAAAAGAAGACTTTCAGGATAGGACTGTGGGGACTTCCCTGCTTGTCTGTGGTTAAGGCTCCGTGCTGCCAATGAGGGTTCGGTTCCTGGTTAGGGAACTAAGATCTCACAAAAGGATAGGATTGTGACACTGGATTTCCTATTGTTCTGACTACAATAGGGACAATATTGATCACAGTTAAGTGGTTGGTGGTAATAACCCTTGGCATGAAGTGGTATCAGAATGACTAAGGTTTTCATCTGGGGTTAGTCGAGGGTAAGGTGCAAGTGGAAGGTGAGATTGAGCTGGAGAACAGAACACAGTATTTGACTGTATGTCGGCAATGATAATTATAAGAAATGTAGAATAGGCTGGCTTTTAGTAAGAGGATAAGAAACCTTGCAAAAAAAAAAAAAAGAAAGAAAATGATAGGCTTCGAGTAGCTCACAGCCAACTTAAGATTGTGTAAAAGCCACTAGAGCTTTATGGCAGTTTTTAAGGGGACTCATCTCCTGCAGCTTCAGGGCCAACTGCTAAAAGTCAGGCTCAGCAGCTGATTGTAAGGGTGCCCGTGCTGCCAAAGGAGGCTGAATGGGTAGCTTTGACAAATCTGTCAAAATCGGGCTCCGCTTGGAAAAGCACGGGACTCTGGGATGGGGGTGTTGCAGGGATGAGAACGGAAACCTTGATCCCATAGATTCCCAGGAGTGTTCGTGACCAGCAGAAGCAGCCCTCTGTCACCGGAATCTGGAGACAGTGTGCAGACCTCACTGGAAGCAGATGCCTCGCAAGATGTCATTTGCTTTTCTTATGATCTGCCTCCATCACCACTCACTGTCTCCAGGCTCATAATGAGAATCAGGACTCACCACAACCTGAGCAGGAGTTTACATAGTCCCTCCTCCTAGAGGCTCAGCTGACTCGCTCGAGGAATCACAGGACCTGGTCCACACGAGCCATCTGGAACAAAGAGAAGCTGTGTGGCAGTGGATCCGAGGTGATTGACCAGGGGGAGTAAAACATGCAGCTGGGCTGGAGAGAATGTATGTACTTTTGGCTGCGCCATGCAGCATGCAGGATCTTAGTTCCCAGGAACCAAATCCATGCCCCCTTGCATTGGAAGTGCGGAGTCCTAACCACTGGACGACCAGGGAAGTCCTGAGAGAATGTATTGCCATGTGGCATTTGCCTGAGAGATGGCCTTCAATATTATAGTGAGGATGCCTGGAGCTGGTCTTTTATATATATATAATTTATTTGTTTGTTTTTGACTGTACCAGGACTTGGTTGCTGCATGGGCTTCTCTCTAGTTGTGGCGAGCAGGGGCTACTCTCTAGTTGCGGTGTTCGGGCCTCTCATTGTGGTGGCTTCTCTTGTTGTGGAGCATGGGCTCGCTCTTCAGTAGTTGGGCACGTGGGCTCTACAGCACAGGCTTAGTTGCTCCCTGGCATGTGGGATCTTCCCAACCCAGAGACTGAACTCATGTCTCCTGCATTGGGAGACAGATTCTTTATCACTGAGCCACCAGGGAAGCCCTGGAGCTGGTCTTAATTCTATGTGAAGATGGCTACAAAACTTGTACATGACAATGAGGTGGAGATGCCAGAACCTCCTTGACACAGTATTGACAAGGTGATTACAAAACTCAGGGAGAGGAGAATGTAAGAAGGAATTTACTATGTAAGACTGAGAACCCACTATCTGACTAGGCCCAGGAAGGCCCAAGGATGCTGAGGAAGAACATGGCCACCAGTCGGTAACTTTCAGAGGCCCCGTAGGGTTGATGGGAGTAGATACGTGGGCACCACCAGGAAACTAGACTCCCAGGTAATAAAGTCTTTTCAAGGAAGGGTGGCTGGCCACCACCTTGAAGGCAATTCTGAGACTAAGGGATCTTTTCTTATGTCCGGGACTTTCCTGGGCAGTTGCACTGCAGGAAGCATAGGTTCAATCCCTGGTCGGGAAACTAAGATCCCACATGCCACATGGTTTGGCTAAAAGAAAAACAAAAATGGAGACCCCAGTATGGCAGTCAAGGTGGGTGGGGGGCAGCCCAGGCAGATCTGAGTGTCCATACTAGGGTTGGACCTTCGGCCCCACCTGTCTCTGGGGGCTTTGGCCTCTTGTTCCGTTCTAGTTGTTGCTATAGCAACAAACCATGAGTGCTTCAACTCACTTCACGTGGGTATAGCCCAACAGTGCCTCAGATGCTCCTGCGTAACTTGTCCCCACTCTTATCCTGGGTCGTCCTTGTTGAGGCTAAAGCACGAGGCACCAGGGTCCTCTGGGCACCAGGGCTTGTATAACCCTTAAGTGCAGAGGGGTGAAAACTGTGGAGAGAATTTTTGACCAATGGGGGACAGCAGCTGGCAGACAAATTCTTCCTCCTTTCTCTCCCTGTTGACTGTGATGAAATGTAGTTGAAAGGACCTCTTGGCCTCTTTCCAGTTGTGACATCTATTTTCCCAACCAGGGATGGAACACAGGCCTCCTGCATTGAGGGCACAGAATCTTAGCCACTGGACCACCAGGGAAGGCCCTCTCATCAGCTTTTAAAAAGGAGAATATGGTTATACATAAATGCATTTCTTCTTACTTGTGTGCTTGCTTCTGTACATTATATTTTGGGAGGGAGAAACAAGAAACTGGTCATGGTGGCTGTTCAGGGAGGGGACTGCAGTCCAAGGTGGGAAGGAGACTTATGTTTCACAGTGTATCTTTTTATGCTGTTCTATATTTTTACCATGTACTTGAATTACTTTTTCAATTAAAAACTAGGTAATTTTTTAAGCTATGGAAACATCTTAATATTCAATGTCAGTTGTAATCAGGGAATTGCAAATTAAAACTTCACGGAAATAAGATTTTTTAGAAAGAATTTAAAAACTCATAAAGCTCAGAGTCAATGAGGATATGAGCAAATGGACTTGTGTACTGTTTGTTTATTTTATTGGTGGGAATGAGTCTTGGTAAACCTTTCCGAAGGATCATGGAACTTTTTTTGATATCAAACTCCTTTTTTCCTGTATCTTTGCCTCAGCTATTTAATGTCTATGAATTTCCCCAGAAGAAAGAGTTAAGAACAGGTACAGGGGTGGGAGGTGGGAGGGGGGTTCGGGATTGGGAACTCATGTACACCCATGGCGGATGCATGTCAATGTATGGCAAAACCAATACAGTAATGTAAAGTAAAATAAAGTAAAAATAATAATAATAAAAAAAGAACAGGTACAAAGAGAATTCCCTGTCAGTTTGGTGGTTAGGACTCAGCACTTTCACTGCAGTGCCTGGGTTCAATCCCTGGCTGGGGAACTAAAATGCCCTAAGCCATTTGGCGTGGCCAAAAAGAAAAAAAAAAAAAAAATCCAAAAAAAAAACAAATGAAAAAATAGGTACAAAGATTAACCACCAGAATATTAAATCTAGCATGCTACTAAAAGGGAAATTTTAGGAGCAATTTAAATTCTAATAACATTCATTTATTTAAATAAACCATGGTATATCCATACAATGGAATTTTATGACTATATTTAAAATACTCTTAAAATATTTAATGACACGCAAACATGTTATCAATTTATCGTTAGGTGAAAAAAGTACAAAAGAGAGTGTTCCGTTTTCTAGTGTTAGCACAAATATATGTATGTATCTACACACACATATATAGAAGGACTGCAAAAATATTCCAATAGTAAATAGGGAGAGATTTACAGTCTCTTCTTTCTGCTTGAAGTGCATTTTAAAGATGATTTTTATTTTTGGGGCCTCAAATGCATGTATTTAGATTTTAATTCTTCGATAAGAGCACACTATCATTGTTTACTCCATGCATGATCCTTTTCATTTTATTTACTTTGATTTGTTTATGTAGGCATTTCTATAATGAACCCCCATGAATCCACCATGGAGCTGGAATATTACCAATAACTAGTTGGCTCCTCACCTTTCCCATCCCCATCCTTCCACAACCAAAAGTACACACCGTCCTGAATTTCATGCTGACAATTGCTTTGTCTTTTTTCATTAAAAAAAAATTGTGGTAAAATATATATCACATAAAATTTAATGTCTTAACCATTTTAAAAATATTTACTTCTTTACTATTTATTTGGCTGTGCCAAGGTCTTAGTTGCAGCATGTGGGATCTAGTTCCCTGACCAGGGATTGAATCCAGGCCCCAGCAGTGAAAGCATGGAGTCCTAACCACTAACCTAATTACTGGACCTCCAGGTAATTCCCATTTGCCCATGTTTTATTGGGTAGGTTTTTGTTGTTGTCTGTGCTTCTGGTTTCATATACATACAGTCCTTGCTTTTTAAAAATGGTTTTATCATATATATGGCTGTCTACTTGTGGTTTAGCTGGTAAAGAATCCGCCTGCAGTGCAGGAGACCTGGCTTTAATCCCTGGGTTGGGAAGATCCCCTGGAGAAGGGAAAGGCTACCTACTCCAGTATTCTGGCCTGGAGAATTCCTCTGTATAGTCCATGGGGTTGCAAGGAGTCGGACACCGACTGAGCGACTTTCACTTTCAAACAATGTATTGTTTTCTTTGTTTTAAAGTCTTATAAAATGTATATTGCATTCTATATGGTCATCCGATAAGTACTTTTCCCCCCTCATCATTGTGCTGTCCAGCTTCATACCTATTGTCTAACACCTAGAGCTATAGTTTGTTTTCAGAGCTGTATAATATTCCATGGTGTGAATATACCAAAGTTTATTCATTCATTCTTCTACCAACGGGCATTGCATCAATTCTAGTTTTTACTACACTGCACAATACATGTGTGAACACTTCCTATGTGTCTCTTGGTGCATGTGTATAAGAGTCCTCTCAGCTATCCACCTAGGAGTCACTGGGCCATTGGATTTAAGAATGCTCAAATGTACACAATAATTCCAGATTATTTCAAAGTAGTTAAATCAATTTATACACTCACCAGCAACATTTATGAGGTCACATTAATCCATATCTTCTTCAACACTGGGTATAGTCAGATTTCTTAATTTTTGTCATGGTTGTTAAAAGTTACCTCATTGTGGTCTTGATTTGCATTTCCCTGATTAATATGGAAATTAATGTACTTATTGACCATATGTATTTTCTTTTTTGTAAAATGCCTGTTTGTGTCTTTTGCCCATATTCTGACAAAGTTGTTTTTTTTTTTCTTGATAGATTTTAAGACATTCTTTATGCATTCTTGGCAGCAATTCTTTGTTTGGATACATATTTTGTAAATATTTTCTCCCTTTTTTCCTCTCATTTTTTACAGTGTCTGTTGATGAATAAGTGCTCTTAATTTAAATGCAACATACAAATCTTTTCTTTCAGAGTTAGAATTTTTTGGCATCTTGTCTAAGAAATCTTTCCTTATTCTGAAATTTGAAAGATATTCCCTATATTTTAAAAAAATGTTTTGAAGTTTTACTCCAGGCATTCAGGTCTATAATAAACTGAGTTGATTTTTTGGTATTGATTTTAGGGAGGGTTGCAATTTATTGCTTATATAGATAATTCATTTGTCCAGTTCCATTTATCAGAGTTTCAGAGGCAGAATGTGTTGTTATTCAGTCGCTAAGTCATGTCCAACTCTTTGCAACCCCATGGACTGCAATACATCAGGTTCCTCTGTCCTCCGCTATCTCCCAGAGTTTCTCAAATTCATGTCCACTGAGTCAATGATGCCATCCAACCAACTTATCCTCTGTCATCCCCTTCTCCTCCTGTCCCCAGTATTCCCCAGCATCAGGGTCTTTTCCAATAAGTTGGTTCTTTGCATCAGGTGGCCAAAATATTGGAGCTTCAGCTTCAGCATCAGTCCTTCCAGTGAATATTCAGGGTTGATTTTCTTTAGAATTGACTGGTTTGATCTCCTTGCTGGCAAAGGGCCTAGTGGAAAAACCATAGCCTTGACTAGACGGACCTTTGTTGGCAAAGTAATGTCTCTGCTTTTGAATATGCTATCTAGGTTGGTCATAACTTTCCTTCCAAGCAGTGTGTTTTAATTTCATGGCTGCAATCACCATCCGCAGTGATTTTTGGAGCCCCCCCCCAAAAATAAAGTCAGCCATCTATTTGCCATGAAGTGATGGGACTGGATGCCATGATCCTCGTTTTCTGAATGTTGAGCTTTAAGCCAACTTTTTCACTCTCTTCTTTCACTTTCATCAAGAGGCTCTTTAGTTCTTCTTCATTTTCTGCCATAAGGGTGGTGTCATCTGCATATCTGAGGTTATTGATATTTCTCCCGGCAATCTTGATTCTAGCTTGTGCTTCATCCATCCCAGCATTTCTCATGATATGCTCTGCATATAAGTTAAATAAGCAGGGTGACAATATACAGCCTTGACGTACTCCTTTTCCTATTTGGAACCAGTCTGTTGTTCCATGTCCAATTCTAACTGTTGCCTCCTGACCTGCATACAGGTTTCTCAAGAGGTAGGTCAGGTGGTCTGCTACTCCCATCTCATTCAGAATTTTCCACAGTTTATTGTGATCCACACAGTCAAAGACTCGCTTTGGCATAGTCATTAAAGCAGAAATGGATGTTTTTCTGGAACTCTCTTGCTTTTTCCATGATCCAGTGGATGTTGGCAATTTGATCTCTGGTTTCTCTGGTTCACGTATTGCTGAAGCCTGGCTTGGAGAATTTTGAGCATTACTTTACTAGCGTGTGAGATGAGTGCAATTGTGCGGTAGTTTGAACATTCTTTGGCATTGCCTTTCTTTGGGCTTGGAATGAAAACTGACCTTTTCCAGATCTGTGAGCACTGCTAGCCCACTCCAAATGCTATCAGTTTGTGTACATTCATCCTGACCACCTTCTAGATATTTACACACCTAATACATTTACAAAAATACATAGTTTTGTTTTGTGTACATTTTTCTTCTTTATGTGAGCATCGTACTAACTGCAACTTGCCTTCTTTGCTTAACAATACATCTTAGAGGGACTTCCCTGGTGGTCCACTGGTTAAGAGTCTGCCTTCCAATGTAGGGGACAGTGTCTGGTTCGATCCCTGACCGGGGAACTAAGATCCCAGATGCCTGANTGTTTTGTGTACATTTTTCTTCTTTATGTGAGCATCGTACTAACTGCAACTTGCCTTCTTTGCTTAACAATACATCTTAGAGGGACTTCCCTGGTGGTCCACTGGTTAAGAGTCTGCCTTCCAATGTAGGGGACAGTGTCTGGTTCGATCCCTGACCGGGGAACTAAGATCCCAGATGCCTGAGAGCAACTAAGCTACAACTACAACTGGAGTCCCTGTGCCACAAGGAGGGTTCCGCATGGCATGACGAAGATCCTGCCTGCTGCAACTGGGACTGACACAGAGAAATAAACATGGATTTTTCAAAAACAAACAAAACCCCCCAATATATCATTTAGAGATAATTTTTGTTTTCTTACCATGTAAAGTTTGACTTATTTATACAACCAAAAATGTTCTCTTTTTCTTTGCTTTCTCCCTTTGGTCCTAAGCTTAGGGAGTCATTTCTTCTCCAGGTGTTTGCTGAAGCCTAGCTTGGAGAATTTTGAGCATTACTTTACTAGCATATGAGATGAGTGCAATTGTGCAGTAGTTTGAGCATTCTTTGGCATTGCTTTTCTTTGGGATTGGAATGAAAACTGACCTTTTCCAGTCCTGTGGCCACTGCTGAGTTTTCCAAATTTGCTGACATATTGAGTGCAGCACTTTCACAACATCATCTTTTAGAATTTGAAATAACTCAACTGGAATTCCATCACCTCTACTAGCTTTGTTCGTAGTGATGCTTCCTACGGCCCACCTGACTTCACAGTGATTTTCCTATTTTCTGGCTGGTTTCAGTCTCCCAGCCTCTAAGGAAAAAGAAAAGTTTCCTTTACATGCAAGGCTCAGGCTTTCTAAGAAAAATGGTCTGTTTTCCACTCCTGTCCAAGATGGTGACTAAGGAGCAGAAGGGGACAGGCTGTGGCTTCTGGGACCCCAGGATAGGGATGGAAGGGAGACTCGTGGGCCTTCGCTGTCATTGGCTCAGGCCCCTTCTGAATGTAGGGGAGGTCACGTCACAGTCATCCTCTCCGGCAACTTCACCAGGCACTCTCAAATCAAATCAAGATGGCAGAGTAGAAGGACATGTGCCTATCTCCTCCTGCGAGAGCGCTGAAATCACAACTAGCTACTGAACAACCACTGACAAGAGGGTGCTGGAACCCACCAGGCCCTCTCAGCTAGGTCAGGAGCCCATCCTCCCAGGTGTGTGCTGCAGTACCCCAGGGAGCTTTAATGGCTGGACCTCTTCACCTGCCAAACTACACCTTAATTTGATGTGACTGTGCGTCACATTGATATAGGACTTTCTTTCTTTCTTTTTGATGTGGACCATTTTTTATAAGTTTTTATTGAATTTGTTTCCATTTTATGTTTTGGTTTTTTGGCCATGAAGCATGTGGGATCTTAGCTCCCCCACCAGAGATCGAACCCATACTCCTTGAATTGGCAGGGCGAGTCTTAACCATTGGACCACCAGGGAAGTCCCACAGGGCTTTCTTTGAGGGAGCCGCCACCAGGAGCTCCAAGCAAGGAGAGAGGCATAGCCCCCTTCATCGTGGGTGTCACTGTGTTATTGACTTACCGAACTTGGGTCTCCTTTCTGCCTGTCTTGCTCTCCTCCTCTCCTCCTTCATGGCTTTCATCTCCTACTTTCCCCAGGGCCTGAGACAGGTGACATTCCGCCCTGCTCTCCCTCACCTCCCCTCAGGGTGGGGCAGCAAGACTCCTGGCCTGCCTTCCAGAGCCAGAAAGATTATCTTCTCCTCTTAGAGATAGAGGACCCCACAGGCTGACACCTCTGGGCTTGGCTGTTGAAATGCTCATATGCCTAGTATCAAAAGAAAAGAATTTAGAAGATCTTCTCTTAAGACAAACACTCATTTTGCAAGGCTAATATCTTGCTGCATAATTTTATTTTGAATGTCAGAAGCTGGATATTAATTTCTTCTCTCTTTAGTCTATCCACGATTTTGCATTTCACTGAAATGAATGGCATCAGTTGTAAAATGCACTGTTATTTTAGCTACTTCTAAGGAAGAAAAACAAGCTGCTAATTATGTTATGAACAATGCTTTCTTATCATTTAGAACGTTGGTTTATATTTATCGAAAAAGCTCTTTTTAGACTTATTTAGACATACATTTTTATCATGGATCACTCCTGTGCATAGGTAAAAAGAAAAATATAAGCAAAGTAAATTGGAAAGTATTCCTGTAACTTCTTTACAGGAGAAGCTGATGCAGAGAATGTTTCTTCTGAATCCCTTTCAACTCAGAGTTAGTGATGATCATGTCTTTTTCCACAGTATTGCTGTCTGTGCATCGAAAGTGTTGTTGACACAGGGTCTCAACCCTAAGAGATCTGCTACAGCTTCTGGGATTTTCTTACAAACTGATGACACCGATCCTGCAAGTTTTTATGTTGCTCCTCCCCAGTCTTTAAAAAGATTTGTAGTATCAGTCACTCAGTTTGTGTCCAACTCTTTGCACCCCCATGGACTGTAGCTCACCAGGCTCCTCTGTCCATTGGATTTCCCAGGCAAGAATCCTGGAGTGGGTTGCCATTTCTTTCTCCAGGGGATCTTCTTGACCCAGGGATCAAACCACAGTCTCCTGCATTGCAGGCAGATTCTTTACCATCTGAGCCACCAGGGAAGCACCCCCTAAAAAGGCTTGTAGAAGATATCAATCAGTTTCCAGATCAAGTTTGGGTACGTGCAAACAATGACAATCATATTATGGCTGTTGCCTAGCCAACAACTGTTGTCAGTCAACACTGATTGCAGAACACACCCAAATTTCAAAGAAAGAAATTAAGTCTTTCCTCCTCCTCCCTGGCTGCACTGTGAGGCACATGGGATCTTAGTTCCCACCAGTTATCAAACCCATACCCCTTGCAGTGGAAGTACAGTCTTAACCACTAACTGCCAGGGAAATCCCGACATGTCAGTCTTAGAAATTATTAATTACAATGAAATTTACTAGTACTGTTTCTCCTTTTCACATCTCCTCTTCCACCTCTAGGCAGGTGAATGCCTCAAGCCAAATAGAAAGAAAGGCGTGTACTTGGAAAGACGATATGCTACTTTCTCAGGTATTAATTCTATTATGTAAGTACTGATACAAAGGAAATCTTTGAAATAAAACTGACTACTATTCTGTTGTTTCTTCAGATAAAGTCCTAGAATAGGTTTAGATACTTAAAAATAAGACTGATTATTCTCTTCGTGAGGGCTTCTCAGGTGGCTCAGTGGGTAAAGAATCTACCTACAGTGTGGGAGACACAGGCTCAATCCCTGGGTTGGGAAGATCCCCTGGAGGAGGGCATGGCAACCCACTCCAGTATTCTCACCTGGAGAATCCCGTGAACAGAGGAGCCTGGCGGTTACAGTCCATGGGGTTGCAAAGAACCGGACATGACTGAAGTGACTGAGCACGCTTGCATTCTTTTCATGAATATACATCACAGTTATTGGATCAGACAAGAGGTAGGCAGACACGCATACATGTACATGTGCCCATGTGTGCGTGTATGTGAACACACATGAACACTATGCAGCACTGGAAAACAAGGAATGTTCTGGACTTGATGAGGAACTACTTGGAAGACAGAGGAGAATGAGGCTAGACTGAAGGAGGAAGCCACAACACCAGCCACGGGAAAGAGAAGACTGCTGCAGAGGCTCTAAGCTGAAATGTTAGGTACGGGAAATAGAAGAAAGCGCGGGGGTGCTTAAAGATGAGCTGTTGAAGCATCACAGTAGGAATAGGAGACGAGTTCTCTGCTTTCTTCCCTTGTTTGTGGCAAAGAGAGGACAGCAGAGGCAGCTGCCTGTAGTCAGGAGTAGTAAGATGGACATTTGAGCTAAAAAAATCAGGACAGGGACTTCCCTGGCAGTCCAATGGTTAAAACTCTGTGTTCCTATTGCAGGGGGCCCGGGTTCAATCCCTGGTCAGGGAACTAGATCCCACGTGCCACAACTAAAGATCTTGCATGCCACAGCTGAGACTCAGTGAAGCCAAAAGAAAACCAAAAAAATCTCACGTAAAATGCCCCTAAAAACAAAAAAACACTCAAATGTTAAGGGTCAAAGGATGGATAAAGATGTATCAGGCAAATATAAACTAAAAGAAAGATGGGTGTAATCATATTATTAGATGAAATGGTCTTTAAGATAAAGAATGTTATTAAGAGGGAGATGTTCACCATATGATGACACATAATTCTCTAAGAAGTTATAGCAACTTTAAACTTGTATGCAAATGATGAAGTATAGAAGACAAAATGGATAAAGATATAGGGGGGGATTCTTTTTCTTTATTTGGCCGTGCTGTATAGCTGGCGAGATCTCAGTTCCCTGACAAGGGGTTGAACCCTGGCCACAAAAGTGAAAGCACCAAATTCTAACTACTAGCCCACCAGTTCAGTTCAGTTCAGTTCAGTCGCTCAGTCATGTCTGACTCTTTGCGACCCCATGAATCGCAGCACGCCAGGCCTCCCTGTCCATTACCAACTCCCACAGTTCACTCAGACTCACATCCGTCGATCGGTGATGCCATCTAGCCATCTCATCCTCTGTCGTCCCCTTCTCCTCCTGACCCCAATCCCTCCCAGCATCAGAGTCTTTTCCAGTAAGTCAACTCTGCTAATGAGGTGGCCAAAGTACTGGAGTTTCAGCTTCAGCATCATTCCTTCCAAAGAAATCCCAGGGCTGATCTCCTTCAGAATGGACTGGTTGGATCTCCTTGCAGTCCAAGGGACTCTCAAGAGTCTTCTCCTGAAATGCATAAATGTATCATCAAAGTGGGATATTTCAACATATCTCTCTTGAATATTGATGGGTCAAGCAGAAGAATATTTATCAAAGATATAGAAAATGTGAACATGATGAACAAATTTGATATAATAATAAATATGAAGAGTGTCCTGTATCTAACAGTGAGAGAAAGCAATTTCTTTTTTTCAGTCACCCAGAACACTTAACAAAAATTGATAAAGAAAACCTCAACATATTTTTCAACCCATTGGTGTTATGTAGATCCTAATCTCTGCGTAAAACTTCAATAAGTTAGAAGTTAATTACAAAAAGGTAAGTTTAAAATCTCTACTTACTTGGAAACCTTTAAACATACTACTAAATAGCATGTGTAAAATTAGTCATCTGGGCTTCCCTGCTGGCTCAGTGGTAAAGAATATGCCTGCAATGCAGGAGATCTGGGTCAGGAAGATACCCTGGAGAAGGGAATGGCTACCCACTCCAGTGTTCTTGTCCGGAGAATTCCATGGAGAGAGGAGCCTGGCGGACTGCAATCCATGGCATCACACAGAGTTGGACACGACTGAGACACACACACACACACACTCAGTCACCATGGAAATTTAAAATAACCAAAACAGAATGACAGAAAATACTGTACTCAATTGCATGGGGTACAGCAAATCTTTGCTTCAAGTTGTTTAAATATTTATATTGTGGTAGAGGAAAGGTTTAAAATTACTGAGCTAAGTGGTCTCATTAAGAAACTAGAAATAGAACAACAAAATAAAATGAAAAAGATAACAAAAGCAGAAACCAATAAAAGATTTAAAAAAAGGATTCAACAGAGTTGATAAAAAAGTGAACAGTGATTCTTTGAAAAAGAATAAAGTTAGACTTCCCTGGTGGCTCAGTGGTAAAGAATCCACCTATCAATGCAGGAGACACAGGTTCTACCCATGGTCTGGAAAGATCCCACACACCCCAGAATGACTAAGGCCATGCACCACAGCTGTTGAGTCTGTGCTCTAGAGCCCAGTGCAGCAACTAGGGAAGCCTGTGCACCCTAGACTCTGTGCTCCACAGTAAGAGAAGCCCATGAACGCCAAATAGAGGGTAGCACCCATTCACCACAAGTAGAGAAAAGCACACATAGCAACAAACACCTAGTACAGGCAAAATAAATAAATAGCAATTAAAAACAGAAGAAGAAAATTGAAATTGACAGGACTTCCCTGGCACTCCAGGGGTTAAGACTCCGCACTTCCATGCAAGGGGTCCAGGTTTGCTCCCTGGCAGGGAACTAAGATCCCAAATATCGAACCAACCTGACAAAATGAATAAATAGAAGAATTTTTTAAAAATAATAAAGTTGACAAGCTTCTAGCAATATTGATCATGAGAAAAGATACAGATAAGATGCAAACAAGTACTGTGAATGTAAATAGAGACATAATCACAGATAAAGTACAGGTTAAAAGGGCAAGAGGCTGTAATTAACAACTATTCACCAACAATTTTCAGAACTTGCACAAAATATTCAGATTTTCCAAAAAAATATATTTAATCATAACTGACTCAAGAAGAAATGAAAAATTAGAGTAGTCTTATACTCTAGGTAGGACATAGAGGGACTCTTGGGCTGGACATCTGGTGTTTGTCAAATGGAGTAAAACTGAAGCTCAGTTCTTATCCAGACACTCCAAGGACAAAGCTGGTGGCAGAAGCTGAGCTCTGTTAAAGCAGAGATAACGTGACCACTCCTGAGGTCAAGGAAGACTTCCCTGTCTGCACATGCGCAGGAAGACTCCTTGGGGGTCAAAAAGGAATGGGGCAGCACCCCATAAGAGTGGACGTGCACCCACAGCCCTCTGTGGTGGGATCTATCTTAGCAAAAAGATGCACACACATGTTGGGGAGTATCCTAGGACCATTCAGGTGTGAAGAAAGAAAAAAGGTAATTGGCCGAAGGTAAACAAGACCCTGAGGGACTGTCCTGTATAAGTGATTTACATCACCTCTTTACTGTTCTCCTGCTCATTAGAGAGGACACCCTTTTCTCTGAGTGTGTTATCTCAGCCCTGCTTCTGTCTTAAATAAACAAACTGGTTCTCTGTGTGCTCTCTGGTATGTTGTGCTTTGTCTCTGAAGGTAAACTTTATACCTGTTTTTATACTTCTTGCCTCCTTGAAACATTCTTGTTTCCAGTGGGGGTAAGAGCCAGGGGAACTTTGCTCTTTATTCAGAGATAAAGTCTCCTGGCTAGCCCCTGGTGGTCTAGTGGCAAGGACTCCTAGTGTTCACCCAGGCTATCCAGGGTCACAAGCTGGAATCAAGACTGCCAGGAGAAATATCAATAACCTCAGATATGCAGATGACACCACCCTGATGAAAGTGAAGAAGAACTAAAGAGCCTCTTGATGAAAG
This sequence comes from Neotragus moschatus, assembly GCA_006410615.1. NCBI lineage: Eukaryota > Metazoa > Chordata > Mammalia > Artiodactyla > Bovidae > Neotragus > Neotragus moschatus. The sequence continues at coordinate 1,238,107 of SJYA01002630.1, forward strand.
TGAAAGAGGAGAATGAAAAAGTTGGCTTAAAGCTCAACATTCAGAAAATGCTTAAAGCTCAACATTCAGAAAACAAAGATCATGGCATCCGATCCCATCACTTCATGGCAAATAGATGGGGAAACAGTGGAAACTGTGGCTGATTATATTTTTCTGGGCTCCAAAATCACTGCAGATGATGATTGCAGTCATGAAATTAAAAGATGCTT
>SJYA01002630.1:1240410-1255580 GCA_006410615.1 Neotragus moschatus
CTCCTTGGAAGGAAAGTTATGACCGACCTAGACAGCATATTAAAAAGCAGAGATATTACTTTGCCACCAAGGGTCCATCTAGTCAAGGCTATGGTTTTTCCAGTGGTCATGTATGGATGTGAGAGTTGGACTGTGAAGAAAGCTGAGCGCCAAAGAATTGATGCTTTTGAACTGTGGTGTTGGTGAAGATTCTTGAGAGTCCCTTGGACTGCAAAGAGATCCATCCAGTCTATCCTAAAGGAGATCAGTCCCGGGTGTTCATTGGTAGGACTGATTTTGAAGCTGAAACGCCAACACTTTGGCCACCTGATGCGAAGAGCTGACTCATTTGAAAAGATCCTGATGCTGGGAAAGATTGAGGGCAGAAGGAGAAGGGGACGACAGAGGATGAGATGGTTGGATGGCATCACCAACTCAACGGATATGGGTTTGGGTGGACTCCAGGAGTTGGTGATAGACAGGGAAGCCTGGAGTGCTGCGGTTCATGGGGTCACAGAGAGTCAGACACGACTAAGCCACTGAACCGAACTGAACTGATACAGTTTCAATTCCTGGGCAGGGAACTAAGATCTCTCTCCAGGACCACTCATTGCTACCTTCCTAAGATCATTATAACTTTTAAAAATTAATCAGTGGTTGAAATCTTTCCATTAAGTAAATTCCAGGCACACAGTTTTGGTTTTCTCGGTTCTTTTAGGCCCAAAGTTTTTAAGGAAAGGTCTATCAAAAAAAAAAGGAAAAGTCTAGCAAACTTTCAAAGAACAGATCAACCGAAGTCAATACAAGCTCTTTCACACTCACTTTACAGAGCGAACATAATTTTGATGCTAAAGACAAACTGAGATTATGAGAAAGGGCAATAATATAAATATACATGTAAGAATTCTAAATAAAATATTATCAAACCAAACTCAAAGTGTATAAAAAATATAATACATAATGACCAAGGTGCACTTATCCAAAGAATGAAAGAGTGGTTAGAAAATCTACAAATGTAGTTTACTAAGTTAAAAGATTCAGAAATCCATGTAAATACTTAATAGATACAGAAAAAATATTTGATAAAATTCAATATTCATACATTATTTTTTAACTTATAGTAAATTAGAAACAGAAAGACACTTCTATTTTTAAAAAATGGGACTTTCCTGGTGGTCCAGTGGCTAAGACTCTGCACACCCAGTGCAGGGTCCCTGGTTCAATTCCTGGTCAGGAACTAGATCCAATGTACTGCAACTAAGAGTTCACACACTGAAATTAAAGATCCCATATGCCAAAACTAAGACCCAGCACAGCCAAATAAATAAATACTAAAAAAATAATAACAGAGCAAACGTGATTCTAAGGGGATACTTTACAAGTATTCCCTTTAAACTCAGAAACAAGATAAGAATGCCCACTATCATTATTTTTAATCAATATTGTATGTGAGGTTTTAGTCAATGAAATAATGTGAGAAAAATAAACTAAAGGCATAATGATTAAAAAAAAGAAATAAAGTTTTTATTATTTGTAAATAATAATATAGAAACCCTAAAAGAATCTACAGATGAATCATTAGAAACAATAGGAGAGTTTAACAAAATGGAAATATATAAGATTAATATACAAAAGGTCAGTTGCATTTTTATACCCCAGTAGTAAACAGCTAGAAAATGTAATTAAAGAGAAAATATTAAAAGACTTCTAAGACAAAATAATAAATCTTTATTAGAACGTACTTTAAAAGACCTAAATAAGTAGAGATATATCACACTTATGGATAGAAAGGCATATTATTCTAAAATGTCAATCTTCCCCAAACTGATCTATAGTTGATGCAGTTTCAATCAATATCTCAATATGGTTTTCCATAGAACTTGTTAAGATTATTCCAAAAGGTACACGGAAAAGTAAAAGTCCAAAGATAGCCAGGACATTTCTAAAGACAGAGTGAATAGTTTTATGTGGTAGGTAAGTGGAAAAGGAGCTGAAAAAAATGGTTATCTATGTAGGGAAACATTGAACCCCTGCTTATATGATGTATAGAACTCAATTACAAAAAATCAAGACTTCAGGGACTTCCCTGGTGATCCAATGGTTAAGATTCTGAGCTTCCAATGCAAGGGGCATGGGTTGGATTCCTGGCTGGGGAAGTAGGATCCCCCATGCCCTGTGGTGTGGCCAAAAAAAAGGACATAAAAAAAGAAAAAATTAAGAATTCAGATTCCAAAGCAAAATGGGAAAAATTTTTAGCAGAGAGCTTACAGACCTATCCTTTAGAACATGGAGGAGGGAAAATTTTCTCAAACAAGCTATGAAAAACATTGACAATGAAATATAAGATTGACAATTTGACTACATTAAGCTTTAGAATTTTTTTCCAAAGGAAAACTTTGAAAATAAAAGGCACACATTGACAAAGAATTCAGCTCAAAAATGGATAAAGAACTTTAATTAATTAATATGAAAGGGACAAAAAGTCTGATAGAAAAATAGGCAAAAGATGTGGAAACCACATACATCAACAAAATATGAAGAGAGATTTTAAAAATGATCCAATAAATGGATCCAATAAATCAAGACCACAAGGAGATACTCCTTTACAAACATTTGATTGGCAAAAGCAAAAAGGTTGATGCAATCAAACATTAGAAAGGATCTAAACCCATAATATCTCCTAAACGTTGCAGATGGGAATGTAAGTTTAGGCAACAACCTTAGAAAACAATAAGATTATTATGACTCAGCAAGTCTACTCTTAAATATATACCTACGCTGTTAGACATGCACATCCAGAGACGTGTAAGAATGTCCATAGCAGTATTACTAAAAATATGAAAAATGTGGAAGTAGTTATTATAGGGGCTGTAGACTGGAAAAAATAAAAAGGGTCAAGTTGGAAAAGGCACACAGGTGTTAGAAAATTTTCTGAACAACAAAAAAAAGATTCACACGCTGTCACATTCTGAAAAAGCTTTCAAATTCCAAGGAAATGACAAAACTATAAAATAAACAAAACNAATGTGGAAGTAGTTATTATAGGGGCTGTAGACTGGAAAAAATAAAAAGGGTCAAGTTGGAAAAGGCACACAGGTGTTAGAAAATTTTCTGAACAACAAAAAAAAGATTCACACGCTGTCACATTCTGAAAAAGCTTTCAAATTCCAAGGAAATGACAAAACTATAAAATAAACAAAACCTAGACATAAACTAAATGCCCACCAATAGGGAAATGGATGCATTAACTATGGTAAATTCATACACTCAAATATATAGAGCAGTCAAAAATTAACGAACTAGGGACTTGCTTGGTGGTCCAGTGTCTAAGATTTGCACTCCCAATGTAGCGGGCCCGAGTTCAATCCCTGGTCAGGGAACTAGATCCCGAGTACCACAACTCAGAACTGGCTCAGCCAAATAAACAAACAAACAAACAAACAAAAAATGAGTAAACTATAGTGAAACAGACAATATAGATGAATCTTAGAAATAAAATACAAAGATAAAAAGTAAGGCCCAAAAGGTTACATACATCTGTGTCTTTTCTGTAAAGCTGAAAAACAACTTAAAAATATGTACTTTTTTCATATACATATAAATACAATAAAATTATACAAAGGAAATCAAGGAAATGATGAACATTGGATTTAGGATGCTTTTTTTTTTTTTCAGAGTAGTGATTTTCATCTTTATTAACCTTTATTTTAATACATTCCACTTTTAATTTTTAAATTTTATTTTGTTTATGTATTTGTTTAGGCTGCACCANAAAATAAAGTCTGAACCAGGGATCAAACCCAGGCCCTCTGTATTGGTAGTGAAGAGTCTTACCCACTGGACTGCCAGGGAAGTCCCCAAATTATTTTTTTAATTGAAGTATAGTTGATTAATATTTCAGGTATACAGCAAAGTGATTCAGTTAAAATATATTATAAATGTATAATATATATATGTTCTTTTTCAGATTCTTTTCCATTAAATGTTATAACAAGATGCTATATATAGTCCCCTGTGCTATGCAGTAGGACCTTGTTGTGTATCTATTTTACGTATATATTCTATATATAGTAGCATGTATCTGTTAATCTCAAATTCCGAATTTATCCCTCCAGCCCCAGGATATCTTGGTAGATACTTGGAAGGAGCGATATGAGAGGGAGGGGTATATGTTAGATATAAATTATTGTCATGATTCTTACTTTTGTTTAGGTGATAGGTTAATGATATTTGTGTGCTGTGCTTAGTCGCTCAGTCGTGTCCCACCCTTTGCAAGGGGTGTCTCCACGAGGGAGTCAGTGCACAGGGCAGGGTAAGAAGGGTGTCCCCACCGAGGGGCAGCCTGGTGTGGGACATCAGAGTCTGAGCAGGGCCGAGAGGGCTGTGGAGCAGAGGTTCAGCGTGGCATGAGATAAGGGGTGAGATGGAGTTCTTGTGAGCGAGGTGATCCTTCAGGGGGTGACGGAGCCCAAGGGGAGTGGATGCCTGGGAGCACGGGGAGGGGTGGCAGTAGCAATAAGAGGCTAGCTACATACAAGGGGATTCACCATGTAATTTATTGTATCAGAGACAGTGGGAATCAAGTTTCTCACTGTCAGAGAAAGGACTTAAAAAATATGGAAAGGGAGAACATTTAAAAATAGGGAAAGGGTACCTTGCGGGATGGGATTGGAATTGGAGGTACAGTGTGATTTATCGTTTTCAGTATAGATACATAAAGAAATAGACACAGATAATGAGAATGTACACAGAGGGACTTCCTTGGTGGTTCAGTGGTTAAGACTTTGCCTTCCAGTGCAGGGTGTGCAGGTTCGATCCCTGGTTGGGGAGCGAAGAGTCCTCATGCCTCATGGCCAAAAGACCAAAACATAAAACAGTAGCAACATTCAATAAAGACTTTAAAAATGTCCACATCAAAAAAAAAATCTTTAAAAGAAATACACTAACAGATTCCTTAGCTCTCTCCACCCAGAAAGCCTGGGAGAAGTAACACCCTTAAAGCTATACACACCCCTAGAGTCCTTTTTTGCAGAGCAGCGAAAGAACAACTGTGAGAAGCTGTAAGCTGAACAATTCCCACAGCTCACTCAGTCTCAGAGATGGTTGGGTTCCAGCCAGCCTGGGTGGAGGAGCTGCACTGAACACCCAGCGTGTCCCTTGAAAAGCTACTGACAACCACAAATGACTGAAACTGGTATAAGAAGAAAATAGCAATCTGAATATTTTTGTATCTAGTAAAGACTTTGGGTTTATCATTTAAAAACAAAATCTTTGCAAACACATACACATAGGCAACATTCTTACAGGCAAACTTACAGCTGTGTAAATATTTATATTATAAAGGAAAAAATGTCTAAAATCAAGCTTCCACCTTAAGGAACTAGAAAAAGAAGAGCAAATTAAACTCAACGTAAGTAGAGGGAAAGAAATAAGAGTGGAAATCAATAAAATAGGAGACAGGCAAACATTAGAGAAAATCAATGAAGCCAAAAGCTGGTTCTCTGAGATGATCAAAAAAACTGATCAACTTCTAGATAGACTGATCAAGAAAAAAGAAAGGAAGACACAAATTGCCAACACATTTTGATTTAAGTTTGTTTTACTCTTATGTTAAACACCCACGTAAGTCTAAAGTCAAATCTACAAAGCAAGGTGTATTCAGACAAGTATAGCTTCTCCCCTTGTCTCTTCCACCCAGTTCCCTTTCTCTCCTATAGGTAATCAGTTTATTTATACTCTAGCTTATCTAGACCATATTTTGGTGTAAAAAAATCCATGGCATAAGGAAAATATATAAATATAGTGAATATATTTATAGTACTGTTTTGAGGAATGTTGTATTTCACAGAGAGGCACATCTCAAGGGGTGGTTTAAGATTCTTATGAATATAGTCATGTTCAAATATAATCAATACATCTGAACAAAAACCTTCAGTGTGTTCAAAAATACAGGCAAGTGTGTGTTCAATAGATCAATGAATATGACTGCATTAGATAAATATCCATAGACAATAGACAAGGGCTTTGCCCTGACTCTGCAGAGGGAGAGTTCTATCATTTTGTTGACTGTCAAGTGACAAACCATCTGACCATGTGAATTAGATTTTTGTGCAAAATTTGTTCAGTTTATTTTCTAAAATCCTGTCTTATATTCCAAAGTTTCCACTAATTCCAAGTGATGAAGATTCCCTTTATAATCTTGCTAGTAATGTTCATGGCCCTATACCATCTGTGGACAAGTGCATCCCAGCTGGGGGATGATTGGTCTTTCAAAAGTCTTTTGTTGTCAATGCTTAAACGTGTTGCTCTTTTCGTTTTATAAATTGATGAGCCTTCACTAAAAATCTTGACTCGAGCTATAATTGTTCACTTTCTCCTACGATAAAATGTAATATTAGCACTGATAATAGAACTCCTGAATTGTCCTCAGTGGCCGTATGGTGAACCAGATATGATAGGTACCGGTAATAATTCCTGATTCTGCTATGATTGTATGAACACTTGCATAATTTGATCCAGTTGTTTGCATTTGTTTTCAAATTAGAGGTGATAGTGTTCTAGTAACTTATCATCACTCTGAACTTATAGTTTATATCTGGTGAGGCTTTCTGCTATTTATCCTTCTTTGGCAGATGTATTTATTGCTAACCTGAAGAGAAATCTTATTTAGGAGATGGGTGGAAAACAGGAGCTATCAGGTACAAGAGTTTGGATCAGCCTCTCTTTGGTTCAACGCTCGTTACATGTACAAAAATACCCTTAGGGACGTATTAGGGAGAATACCAATTTGTTGGTAGAGTTTTATATGTTTAATAAAGGGTGGAATATAGAGAAATACACTTTGAGTTAGAGACAAAATTCTCCTTTTGTGTTTTAGGTTGTTGTATAAGCAGATATCTAACCAGTCTATTCTGAAGGAGATCAGCCCTGGGGTTTCTTTGGAAGGAATGATGCTAAAGCTGAAACTCCAGTACTTTGGCCACCTCATACGAAGAGTTGACTCATTGAAAAAGACCCTGATGCTGGGAGGAGTTGGGGGCAGGAGGAGAAGGGGACGACCGAGGATGAGATGGCTGGATGGCATCACCGACTTGATGGACGTGAGTCTGAGTGAACTCTGGGAGTTGGTGATGGACGGGGAGGCCTGGCGTGCTGCGATTCATGGGGTTGCAAAGAGTCGGACACGACTGAGCGACTGAACTGAACTGATAGGCAGATACAGACTCATTTTTTAAATTTAACATATACATATAATTATGTTTGTCCCAAATCTCCAAAGCATAAGTGTCAAAAACTAAAACCAAGTGAGTATTAAAATATATTGTATTTCTGTTATTGTCTATAATAATTACAGAACTATTACACTTTGAAAATATTACCCAGAAAGTGTAAGTAGAAAATTTCAATAGATCTACAAATTTACAATACTATTTGAGTTTCATAAGGACCACTTTATTAAAACCATGGTTGGCTTATAACACAACCTAATTTTTATTTTATTTCATTAAAATTTAAAATACAATTTAAGCCCCTGTTTATTATAATCTTCATATGTTACAAATTTTATATGGTCTGCTGTAAGAGAACAATGATCTCACCTTTTAAATAATCGTGTTAAAAAGAAATTCAATACATAGGATTGAATTCACCATCTAAACATTACAGGTGTAGAATTCCATGGGATTATGTACATTCATTTTGTTGTGCAACAGTCACCACCATCCATTCCTAGAACTCCTTTTATCTTACAAAACTGAAACTCTTTACCCAATAAACGATAGTTCCCAGCTCTTCCTTCCCCCAGCCCCTGGCAACCACCATTCTACTTCCTGTGTCCATGAATTTGATGACTCTAGGTACCTTATCTAAGTGGAATTGTACAATTTTTGTCTTTTTGAGACTGGCTTATTTCATTAAACATAGTGGCCTCAAGATTCACCCAAGCGGTAGCAGGTGGCAGGATTTCCTTCCTTTCTAAGACCATAATTTCCCATTGTGTCGATAAGCCACATTTTGTTTTCTACTCACCTATTGATTGGAAGGACTGATGTTGAAGCTGAAACTCCAATACTTTGGCCACCTGATGCGAAGAGCTGACTCATTGGAAAAGACATTGATGCTAGGAAAGACTGAAGGCAGGAGGAGAAGGGGTCGATACAGGATGAGATGGTTGGATGGCATCACTGACTCAATGGACACGAATTTAGGTGGACTCCGGGAGTTGGTGATGGACAGGGAGGCCTGGCGTGCTGCAGTCCATGGGGTCACAAAGAGTCAGACACGACTGAGCGACTGCACTGAACTGATTGATGGACATTGAGTTGCTTCCACCTTTTGGCTATTGTAAATAATGCTGCTACAAATGTGGGTGTACAAATATCTCTTTGACACTCTGATTTCAATTATTTTGAATTATATACTCAGGAGTGGAATTGATGGATCGTATGGAAACTCTGTTTTTAATTTCTTTTTTAAAAAAATATTTATTTATTTATTTGATTTGCACCAGGTCTCAGTTGGAGCATGTGGGATTTTCAATGCAGTATGCAGTAAGATCTTTAGTTGCAGTGAGCAAACTGCTAGTTGCAGCAGTTGGGACCTAATTCCCTGGCCAGGGATGGAACCTGGGTTCCCTGCATTGGGAGTGCAGAGTCTTAGCCACTGGACCACTAGGGATGTCTCCTGTTTTTAATTTCTTGAGAGACCACCATATTATTACACCATTTTATATTCCCAACAAGGATTCCAATTTCCCCACGTCCTCATCAACATTCATTTTCTGTTTGTTTGTATTTTTTCATGGTAGCCATCCTAGTGGACATGAGGTGATATCTCGTTGCAGGTTTGTTTTCAATATTTTTTAATTTGACTGCATCATGTTGGGTCATTCACTGTGGTGCCCGGACTCTCTAGCTGTGGTGTGCAGGCCTAGCCATTCCATGAATGTGGGATCCTAGTTCCCCTATCAGGGATAGAAACCATTGCATTGCAAGGTGGATTCTTAACCAATGGACCAGCAAGGAAGTCCTCTCTTATTGTGGTTTTAATTTCATTTTCCTGATGGTTAGTGATGAACATCTTTTCTGTGGGCCATCTGTATGTCTTCTTTGGAAAAATGTCTATTCAGATCGTCTGCCCATCTTTTTTTTTTTTTTTTTGATGCTGAGTTGTATGAGTTCTTTATGTATTGGGTATATTAACCCATCATTGGATATATAATTTGCAAATATCTTCTTCCATTCAGTAGATTGCCTTTTTGTTTTGTTGATAGTTTCCTTCACTGTGGAAAAGCTTTGTAGTTTGGTGTGATCTCATTTGTTTATTTTTGCATTTGTTGCCCTCGTCTGAAGAAACATATCTAAAAATATGGCTAACACCAATGTCAAGGAGCAGACTGCTTATGATTTCTTCTAGGAATTCTATGGTTTCAAGTCTTACATTTAAGTCTTTAACCCACTTTGATTTTATTTTTGTATATGATGTGAGAAAGTAGTCCAGTTTGATTCATTTGTATGTAGCAGTCCAGTTTTCCCAGCATCATTTGTTGAAGAAGCTTTCTTTTCCCCATTGATAGTCTTGCCTCGTTAGTCATAAATTAATTGACCATATAAATGTGGGTTTGTTTCTAGGCTCTCTATTCTATGATCTAAGTGTCTGCTTTTATGCCATACTGTTTTGATTACTATAGTTTTGTGAACTTTTCTGTTGTGCTGGGGCTGACTGCTGTGGGCATGCTGGTAGGCAGGATTGGCTCCTGGCCTGTTGGCTGCCAGGTCCTGCCTCATACTGCACAGTCTGAAAGGTCCCAGGGCTAGTGCCAGACAACTGGTGGGTGGACAATGTCCTTGTGCTAATAAGCTAGAGAGAAGACTCCAACATGGCACTTGCTGATACCAGTGCCCTCTTGGTACAACACATTCCCCCAAATTGCTGCCACCAGCGTCTACATCTCTAAGGGGACTTCTAGTTGCCTCCTGCCTCCTGCCCCTCTGGGAAGCTCTCCAAGATCAGCAAGTGTGTCTGATCCAGGCTTCTTTCAAATTACTGCCTTTGAGTTGAGACTTGGAGCATGTAGATTTTGTATAGGCCCTTTAAGCATGAAATGTCTGTTTTCTACAGCCCTCAGACTTTCCTATATGCAAGCCCTGCTGGCCTTCAAAGGCAATTGTTACGGGCTCTTGTCTTCCCAGCGTAGGAACCCCAGGCCCGAGAGCTCACTTAGGGCTCAGAGCTCTCACTGTCAGGGGTGAACCTCCACAATTGTGGTTATTCTTCTGTTTGTGGGTCACCTCCCTAGGGGATGAGTTTTGACTATGCTGCATTTATGAACTTCTTACCTGTCTTATTGTGGTTCCTTCTTTCTTTATTTGCAGAAAATCTTTTCTGCTAGTATTCATGTTGTCCTTATAAATAGTTGTTCTGTAACAGTTGTAATTTTGGTGTGCCCCTGGGAGGAGATAAATTCAGGGTCTTCTTGGCAGTGTTGGCCACACCTGCTCAATTTTTTTTTTTTTTTAATGCTTTGGGACATCCATTCTGGAGACCATCATCATTTATTCATTTCAGAATTACTTACTGAGTGCCTCTCATGTGACAAAACTGTTCTAGGTTCTGGGGATACAGCATGGAACAGAATAGAGAAGTAGGCTTTACTGAGCTTCCATTCAGGTGGAAGATAGGAAGACAGGCAGCAAGCACATAATGAATAATTATGTTGGGAGATGAAATACCAGATGAAAAACATCAGAGTAAGGGAGATAGGTGATGCTGGGAGAGGGGTCTTATTTAGAACGATCACAAAGGGCCCTTCTAAAGAGGAGACTTGAGGGACTTCTCTGGTGGTCCAGTAGTTGCGAATCCACCTTCCAGTGGAGGGGACACAAATTCAACCACTGATCAGGGAACTAAGATCTCATATGCCTCAGGGCAGCTAAGCCTGCATGGCACAACTAATTAACCCCAGTGCCACAACTAGAGAAAACCCATGTGCCATAATGAAGTCCCAACACAGCCAAAAGAAATTTTTTTTATTAAAAAAAAAAAAAGTGAGAGATAAGATTTGAGCAGGGCCTTAAACTAAATAGTGGAGTAAGCCATTCACTATCTGGTGGAAGAACATTCCTCATGGAAGGAATAATCAGTAAGGATGTTGGGATATGTGGTTACACATTAAAAGTGAGGCTTTTCAGCATGATCATGAATTTTCAGCAGTCAGTTCATGTACAACTACAGAGAGAGAAGAAAGTTGGAAACAACCTGGGTTGGAGTCTTGCCAGAGGAGCTGAGAGTTCAAGGAAGTGGTTATCGTGATGTGATACCCAGAGGCTAAACTGTGTAATGAAGGTTGCTGGTGGAAGGGGGCTGGAGACCAGATGGCAGAGGCACGTGGAGAAAGTGGTGTCAGTGCATTGCAGGTTCCTACAGGGATGAGATGTTGATGGAGCAAGAAATATAGGAGGAAGTGGTCAGAGAGTACAGTGCTTAAGATGTGAAATGTTGGAGGTAAAAGATGATAAAAGTGGGGCTTCCCTGGTGGTCCAGTGGCTAAGATCCTGAGCTCCCAATGTAGGGGGCCAGAGTTCAATCCCTGGTCATGGAACTAGATCCTTCATGCCCCAGTGGGAAGATCCCACATGCCACAAAGAAGACCCAGTCCAGTGAAATAAATAAGTATTAAAAAAAAAAAAAAAAAAAGATGACAAGGGCTACAGTAAAACCACACTTTACCCAGAAATGTGCCTTGCATGAGAGTGCCAGGCAAGAGGGCTACCAGGGGAAAAAAGTCCTATCCACACTCCTTTCACCACTCAGGTGCCTGGGCCTTTGTTACCCAGAAGTGATGCCTTTTTCTAATTTATCCCAGTGTGCTCTAGAGTCTAATCCGTAGCTTTTGGCTCAGCAGCATTCCTAGGGAGAGCTAGGGTTCATTCAGAGAAAGAAGGTAAAGGCTAAGGGAACACTGATAGGAAAGGTTCATGATGCCAGGGAGCTTGCTGATGAGAGACTGAGTCCCAGAGGTCTGGTGGCAGGTTCAGGGGTAAAAACTATTAGAAGGGAAAAAAAGAAGAAAAGCTTTACAAGCTTGGGAAGGGTGGAACTCTTAAACAAGATTTTTTAAATTATAAAGGCAAAAAAAAAAAAATCAAGAGATTTGACCATTTAAAGATTTGAGTTCCATAGAGTGCCCCAGAAACAAAGTGAGCAGACTAATGATAGGCTGAGAAAAATCTGTGCAAAGCCAAGAACAGAGTCATACCTAGAACATTCGAGAACTGTAGATCAGCAAGAAAAAGACAGGAAACTCAATTTTTAAAATGGGCAAAAGATTTGCTAGATAATGCACTGAAGGGGAAACACACCAGTCTAGTAAACACAGGAAGGGATATTCCGTCTTACCAGTAACGAGAAAAATGCAAATCAAAACAACTGACACCGCTTTACAAAAGGAAGAAGTTAGATACTATCAAGTTCTGGAGAATATGGGGGAATGAAGAGCCCTGTGTCTTGCTGGTATGACATAAAGTCGTGCAACTGTCTCGAGAGTAGTCTGACAGAAGTTAGTACAATTAAGAATGCACACTCCCAATATTGCCCTAGTGGGCCAGTGGTTAAGATGGCTGTGCTTCTGCTGCAGGGGGAGTGGGTTCAATCCCTCGTCGGGGAACTAAGAGCCCACATGTTGCGTGGCATGGTAAAAAAAAAAGGATGAAAGAAAAAAGGGATACACACTTCTGGGGGAAGGGATAGTTAAGGAGTTTGGGATTGACATGGTACATTTTCAATATGTATGCTGTTTTTAAAATGGATGACCAACAAGGACCTACTGTATAGCATAGGGAACTCTGCTCAATATTATGTAACAACCTAAATGGGAAAAGAATTTGAAAGAGAATAGACATATATATGTACAACTGAATCACTTTGCTGTGCATTAGAAACTATCATAACAGTGTTAATCAGCTATACTCCAATCTAGAATAAAAAGTTTTTTACAATGTGTTTGAACCACTGAGTGAAAAAATACACACTGCCTATGCTGTGCTGTACTAAGATGCATCCAGGGTTTTGCAACCCCATGGCCTGTAGCCCACCAAGATCCNTATATATGTACAACTGAATCACTTTGCTGTGCATTAGAAACTATCATAACAGTGTTAATCAGCTATACTCCAATCTAGAATAAAAAGTTTTTTACAATGTGTTTGAACCACTGAGTGAAAAAATACACACTGCCTATGCTGTGCTGTACTAAGATGCATCCAGGGTTTTGCAACCCCATGGCCTGTAGCCCACCAAGATCCTCTGGCCATGGGATTTTCCAGGCAAGAATACTGGAGTGGGTTGCCATTTCCTTCTCCATGGGTTCTTCTCTCCAGGGATTGAACCTGCATCTCCTGCATCGGCAGGCAGATTCTTTACTACTGAGCCACCTGAGAAGAAATATATATATATATATATATATATAATATATATATAACATATATACATATGCTCTTTTTCAGATTATTTCCTCTTATAGGTTATTATGTATACATAATTTAAAAAAATTTTTCAGGGTGTATAACTAAGTCTTTGTGTGGATCACAACAAACTGTGGAAAATTCTTAAAGAGATGGGAATACCAGACTACCTTATCTGCCACCTGAGAAATCTGTATGCAGGTCAAGAAGCAACAGTTAGAACTGGACATGAATCAACAGACAGGTTCCACATAGGAAAAGGAGTACGTCAAGGTTGTATATTGTCACCCTGCTTATTTAACTTATATGCAGAGTACCTCATGAGAAACACTGAGCTGGATGAAGCACAAGCTGGAATCAAGATTGCTAGGAGAAATATCAATAACCTAAGATATGCAGATGACAACACTCTTATGGCAGAAAGCAAAGAACTAAATAAAGAACATCTTGTTGAAAGTGAAAGTGGAGAGTGGAAAAGTTGGCTTAAAACTCAACATTCAGAAAACGAAGATCATGGCATCTGGTCCCATCACTTCATAGCAAATAGATGGGAAAACAGTGACAGACTTCATTTTCTTGAGCTCCAAAATCACTACAGATGGTGACTGCAGCCTTGAAATTAAAAGACGCTTACTCCTTGGAAGAAAAACTATGACCAACCTAGACAGCATATTAAAAAGCAGAGACATTACTTTACCACCAAAGATCTGTCTAGTCAAGGCTATGGTTTTTCCAGTGGTCATGTATGGATGTGAGAGTTGGACTATAAAGAAAGCTGAGCTCCAAAGAACTGATGCTTTTGAACTGTGGTGTTGGAGAAGACTCTTGAGAGTCCCTTGGACTGCAAGGAGATCCAACCAGTCCATCCTAAAGGAGATTGGTCCTGACTGTTCATTGGAAGGACTGATGTTGAAGCTGAAACTCCAATATTTTTGCCACTTGATGCAAAGAACTGAGTCATTTGAAAAGAGCCTAATGCTGGGAAAGATTGAGGGCAGGAGGAGAAGTGGATGACAGAGGATGGGATGGTTGGCTTGCATCACCGATTCAATGGACATGAGTTTGAGCAGGCTCCAGGAGTTGGTGATGGACAGGGAAGCTTGACGTGCTGCAGTCCGTGGTGTCACAGAGAGTCGGACACGACTGAGCGCCTGAAGTGAACTAATAGCTGATTTACAATGTAGTGCCAGTTTCAGGTGTACATGTACATACTTTAAAAGTTACAGAATTAATGTCTTATTTTAAATGATGTCCTGTTTTTTACTTTTTTACACTCAGCTTGTAAATTTCTGAGATCTTACCATATTGCTTCATGGAATCTAGGTCTTTTTCCCTGATATCCTTCAATCTAAAAGCTAGCCCCTGTTCTTCCTCCTTTCTGCTAGTGTTGGATCTAGTTGGCTTCCAGGTCCTTTTTATGACACACAAGGTTACAGTAAACCTTAGAAACCTTTGCAAGACAGTTTTGGGGGAGGTGAGGCGGTGAGAGGGTATACTCAAGAGAGAGATTGCTGTGTTGGGCTTCCCAGGTGGTGCTAGTGGTGAAGAATCAGTATTCTTGCCTGGAAAATTCCATGGACAGAGCAGTCAGGTGGGCTACAGTCCATGGGGTCATAAAGAATCGGACATGACTGAGCTACTGAGCCCACACTATTATATATATATATATATATATATATATATATATATATATATACAAAACCAATCATATACACACACACACACACAAAC